>JAHKKF010490841.1:0-17763 GCA_019740295.1 Labeo calbasu | reverse complement strand
AGATCGAAACAATCCATATAACGAAACTCACCATAATTCCATAACGCAACATCTTTGCTCCCAGCACCGCAACAGCATGTACGATGACCAAATAGCGATCTATGCTCATCAGGGTCACAAATAAGATTCCACTGTAAAATCCCACTTGGTATGTACCCGCCATTGCCTTACACATTTCATTGCCTTTTAGGTAGTGGCCCTGAACATAGAGACCCCAGAAGGGGAGTGAGAGGACCATTAGTAGGTCCGACAGAGCCAGATTCAGCAGGCAGAGATTTGTCATATTTTTTACATGCATGATTTTCAAGAGGACCCATAAGACGGTGATGTTGCCAATGAGGCCAAGTGCAAAAACAATGTAGAAAATGGCAGCCTTGAGATCTGTATTCAGATGTGAATCTTCAGTCAAGCATATGCCGTCTGTTTCTCCGTAATCAAATATTGTTGTTTTCATGCTGTAACAAAGAGTAAATGATATTTAGTGACATGCTGATTAATTGATTTCATATATCAATATTTGCTTAAAACAATAGCTAAAAAAAGTTTTAAAAAGTTAAAAGTAGTTTAAAAAACACACTGTTTGTACTAAATGTAGATGTATTTGAACACAGTGAACTCTATCATTTAGTGAGGTTTTTTTTTTTTTTGAACATTGATGTGCAATAATGTCATGGTGTGAAGTTGATGTCAGAAAGTTGCTAATGTTTTCATTAGCAAATCTCCGTCATGGGGATTTACAATTCTTGAAGTTAAGAGTCGGAAGGCTCATGCCAGTTTACTTAACATAAATTAACCTTAATAATTTGTAGATAGTAACTATATTTCTTTGCTTAATGGTTAGTGGCTGTACTGAAGACGAAGTTTTATAATAGCATTATAATGGCAAGCAGCGATACGGTGACTGTATGGTAGCACTTAAATAAACACGATCAGGGGTGTTACAAGTGTGTCTTATAATATGTGTTCAAAAGGTAGGCATTTAATAAATGCTTTTAAAAATGTTAATACAAAATTTTGACAGCGAAAACAATTTGAAGTCAAACCTCAAAGCTGCCACACACAGACCACATTTTCAAATATCAGTTCATACAAACAGAAGGAGGTCGCAGCAAGTTGATTAACCACAAGTTTCTCAAGCATCCCACCGCAATCCTACTATCATACATCAGTGTCAGTGATATCATAATCTATTTTTGTGAATTAGAGTACTTGAACAGTACAATCAAGATGTCCTACATTGCTCCTAGTAGAAATTTCTTGTATGTGAATTATTGAATTAAAAAAAAACCAAAAAAAAAACCTTGAATGTAATACATTGGGTTGTTCTTAAGGAACAGGGTTACATTCTTGAGCCAATCTCCGTAATGTATCAAAATGTATTAATGATGGATCAAAACACAACATGATAAAAATAAATATTCTGTTTACCTGTCTGCATATGTTTCAGTCATGATGACAAATTGCTGTCACTCTTGTTGTTGAGATGTTGTTAAGACTGTTCATGGAAGTGAGTCTAGTACATTTCACCCTGATTCTGTACATTTGCCTTCAGCAAATTTCCTGTAAAATGAAGCATGTGCAAGTGTGAGTGTGCCTTTTTGCAAAATTTATCTTGCGACTTGAAGGTGAGATGCGAACACATTTCCTGTCACGGCACTGAGGTTAGCAGATTTGGATGCATAAAATTCCCGTTGAGGAGATAAAACAATAAATCTGAGTCATCTGAGGCTGTGACAGCTACTGAGTGAACGCTAATAAGTCCCCCCACCCACAGCAATTTTGAATGATATGTCTGTAATGGTTGAAAAAACTATATTTGTGCTCTTTTCTCCTTCAACAGTGAGTCAGTTTTCAGGAACTGAAAAAATGAAGAACAAGAGAAACTAAAGCTTTTTCTTGGAAAATTAATTATGGGTTTCAAGATTTTGTCCCTTTTTCCGGCTTGTCGTGGCATTTATATGTTGACTTCTTATATGCCATCCTTTCAGCTAACAGCTAACTTTCAAAAATCTCAACTTTTCAAAACTCTTAGCTTTAAAACTCTTGAAAAATAGATAGATAAGATAAGATAAGATAAGATAAGATAAGATAAGATAAGATAAGAAAGATCCCATTAAGACCCATGACTGTGTGTACAATTTTGTAAGATTTGCCTAGAGCCCAGTGACTGGTAGGTTTAGGGGCGGGGTTAGGTGAAGGGCATTCTTACAAATTCATATGAATTGGAAACTTGTAAAATGCGTACAGTTTAGCCAAAAACGTATGAATTCGTACGAGTGAGGTTGTACGAATTAGCCACCTCGTAAAATACTTACAAACTGACATGAGATAAGGCTGTATTTTCTCACTAGCCTATCTACTGGATACTATCTCGCGATATGAATTGCAATTCAGTCTTCTAGCGATTCACATCAATTCACAAATTTCAAAAATAGATTTTTCTGGTTAATAGACTATAATAATAGCATGATGTTGTTGGAACAAAACAGCAACAGCAATGAAGAAGGCAAAACAAAATTTAATATATATATATATGTACAAAATATAACATAAACATGGAACATCTTTACTTAATATCCTAATAATTTTTGGCATAAAAGAAAAATCGATCATTTTGACCCATGTATTGTTGGCTATTGCTACAAATATACTTGTGTTACTTGCGACTGGTTTTGTGGTCCAGGGCCACATTTATTACGAAGCTAATAGGAAATGTCTCAGTTATGTATGTAACCCTCATTCCCTGAAGAAGGGAATGGAGAGGTTACGTCAACTGATGTCATGGGGTCTCACTTGGGAGCCCAATCACCTCTGAGCTTAAGAAGAAAAGGCCGATGAGAATTGGCAAATGGAATTTGCATGCCAAGCCACTCCCCCGTACATTATGCTTATATAAGATGGTGAGGTGACAAGCAAAGACCAGGCCCCCTGTGGGCAGAATGTGTTTAATGGTCTCTGCCTGCGTATGGACTGCCAAGGACTGCTGGGCCAAGCCCTCAACAGTATCGCCCAAGAGGCCGGCCTGTGAGATGGGAGTGAGACGAGAAAGCAAATTTGATTGGCGTCAACCAGGTTCAGCCAGAGATGGTGCTCCTGAGCCAGCAGAGTTAAGTCGCTGTACGCAGCTCCTGCATCAACCTCGAGTTAGAACTACCCACATGCAAACTTTAGTGCCATGGCCTGGTGTAGTTGCTGGATGGCCATGGCGGGCAGGGCGAGGAGTACCTGTATGTACGGGGGAGTGGCTTGGCATGCAAATTCCACTCGCCAATTCTCAATGGCCTTTTCTCATTGGCCTCTGGCTTGCTTAGTTGGGGACACTTTTTCTTCACACGATATTGTATTTTATTTTGAACTGAACTGAGCTAGATGATGACATCATTGAACCCATTGATGAACTGGCTTTACCTGAAAATTGAGTGTTTACTGTTGCCCTTTTGCATTATTGATGCACTATTTCCTATTTAATACTGTACAGCCACTTTGTCACAATTCTGTATTGTTAAAGGCGGTATATAAATAAAGGTGACTTGACTTGACTTGACTTTTCTTCTTAAGCTTAGAGGTGTTTGGGCTCCCAAGTGAGACCCCATGACGTCAGTCGACGTAACGTAGAATGTGACTGACTGAAAGGGAACACTGATTTCTTGAGTTAGGTCTACCTATATTATAGACTGGTGTGTTTTTGTGTTCAAATACTTGTGTGTTTGATGGCCAGTGTGCACAAACAATTTGATGAAAAATAGTGAATTGTGATTAAAAATCGAAAAATCATGAATCAGATCGTGACCCCAAGAATCGTTTTAAATCAAATCTTGAGGTACCAAAGATTCCCACCCTATCTACCTTATTTTTCAACAGGGAAGTAAGGTATTTCTTGTGAATTTGCGAGACTTGCGATTCATTAGTTGCTATCGGTAAAAGAGTAGCAACAGTGCAGTAATGATAAAACTATTTGCACAACACAACAGTGCTCATGATTACAAAAAATAAATAACTATCAATACATACCAGTATGTGTCGAGAAGCATAACAGTTATTATACAGCTTAAATAACAGAAAGTGACTGACACCGGTGGTCTTGCAGAAGTGCTATTCTTGTTACTCTTGTGCATATGTGCATATGATGTGCTCTTTTGTAATTACACTTTGAGTAGTCTTACTTTTTTCTAGAAACATTCTCCATTTTCTGCCTTTGTCTTGAAGGTAAAGCACGTTGTGATAGAGGGCGTTGGAACGTAATGTAGCTGTTGATCTTACAAACTGATCTGCACTCATCCAGCAGCAGAAAAAACCTCTTATCTGTTTCAGTACAATTAAGCAGCAACTCTCAGGAATGAACACAGTCTGTAATACACCTTACCACAAGACTCGAGTCCCCCCAAAGTGGCTGCCCACAATATTGTTCACTTGTCAGCATGACAAAGAGTGACAATGCAATCAAATTTGCCACTACAAGCATTTAAAATGAATAATTAACCTTAAACACTTTCTCATGATGAAACATGTTGAAAATTGAGTGTTTGTTGAGGCAACATCAAAAAAAGCAAACTTAAAAAGCAAAATCTCTCAGAAAGTGGGGGTATTGTTAAAGAAATGGCAATAAACCTAACATGCTTGAGTCTGTGGTTCCACATGTTTCATAGATAGATAAGCACTTACGCAGATGTGGTTTACAGCAATGCGTCAGACTTCTTCATCTTTGTGACGGTCAGACAGTCACGTCCCTCCCACCACCGCTACACATAAAACCACCTTCACGTATTATGGCACGTAAATTCTCAGTTCAGTATTTCAAGGAATTCTACCTCAAGGATTTTTTTTTTTTCTTGTTGAGGTGATCAGTGAAAGTGTTTACTGTATGTTAATTTGAATGCATACCACCAAGACAATTAATTTTAATCCATCATATATTTTATTAAATGGCACTTATCACTAAAAATCTTAAAAGCAAAATTTAAAATATAAGCTTAAATGTGTCAAAAAGTCACAACTAAAAACATTTTTAAAAACATTGTATTATTTGCATATCTAAAATATGAGCAATACACATGCACAGAGAGGAACATATTTGCAACAACTTCAACTTCTGCATTCTCCTACTTAACATATATCATTATTGTTAACAAAATTGTTGAAAAAACAGAATAAGGACAACTTTCAAGAACTCAGTATACATTCATTAAAAAGGGGAACTTAGAGAGTTAAAAAAAGAAAATAAGCTACTCAGAAAGAAAGTAGCTGTGGGGGAATACGTTTCCTCTAAGCAATCTGTGTGGAGGAATATTCAGAAGATTTGGTGAAGACTGAACTTCTGCGTTCAGATAACTGTCGAGAGAAAGTTGCACACTGGCTGAAGCACAATGGAAACTGCTCTTTTAGGACTTTAAGAACTGCTCTTCTGAACTTCTGTCCAGCAAAGGCATAGATGATAGGATTTAGGCAGCAGTGGCTTAAGGCTATAGTTTCCACCCATTGCATGGCAAGGCTTAAACTAGTATGCCACTCACAAGTACCCAAGAAGCCTTTCATCTGCAGATACATAAGAAACATGACAAAGTTGTACGGAGTCCAGAAGACGAAATAAACTGCCACCACAGCCAAGATGAGTTTGATGACTTTGTGTCTTTTTTGTGATTTAATGCTGAGCAAAGTAGGGATGATCCGTGAATAGCAAAAGCACATAATAATCAGAGGGATAATCAAGCTCAGGAAGTTCATCTTAAGGTAAGTAAATGACTTCCAGCCATCTACAGGAAATTCAGATCCGCATGATGCTTTGGATGTCTCATTTTTCTCTTTGGCAAAAATAATATTAGGGAGAGATGCAAACAGACTAAGCACCCATACAACTGAGGCCAGAACCAAACCCATTTTTGTAGACCGATTTCTGGAAAAGATACTGTGGGCATGGACGATGACAACATAGCGATCCACTGTCATAAGGACCATGAAGAAGATGCTACCGTACAGACCCAACATGAAGAAACCTGTTATGGTATGACACAAGAATTTGCCAAAAATCCACTCATCCATGGCACTGTGAGCCCAAAAAGGGAGTGACACAAGAAAGAGAAGGTCAGACAGGGCTAGGTTGAAGAGGCACACATCTGTCATGTTGGATTTTTGACGGTATCTGATCAGGACCCACACTACCAGGCCATTTCCGATGAAGCCAAGAATGAAAACTATGCTGTACAGGGTGGGAAGGAAAACCTTGCTGAATTCCTTTGTGTTGCCATTGTTGCATGGTGCTCCATAATTGTCGACTTTGTCATAGTAGTCACTGTAGTCTGATGTTGTCGCTTGGAGGGCACACAAAGAACACACCGTTAGGTCATGTAATATATTATAGGCTTATTTATAATATCTATAATATATAATATCTTTATACTGTATTATGAAAACTTAACAGCATTGGTTTATTTAGGTTTGAATGCAGACAAAAAAAAAATGACACCAGAAGGAACTTAAAGTTTAGTCTGTGCTTTCCTGACATCTACTGGTCAGACTAGGCATGATTTTCTGCTCGACTTTGAGATGTTTTAATATTCACCTATATGACTTCTTTTTTGTTTAAAAGGATAGGTCACACACACACACACACACACACACACACAAAATGAAAATTCTGTCATCATTTACTAACCCTTAAATTGTTCCAAACCTTTCTTTCTAATGTTAAACACAAAAGAAGATATTTTGAAGGATGTTAGAAACCAAACAGTAGATGGTTGAGATTCTTCAAAATATCTTCTTTTGTGCTCAACAGAAGAAAGAAACTAAAACAAATTTGGAACAATTTGAGGATTAGTAAATGATAACTGATAATTTTAATTTTTTGGGAGGGTAAACTTTCATAATAAAATCAAATTCGTACTAATGCTGTTTTCAGTTTATTTTTATTATTTTTTTTTAAATTGTACTTTTTAACAAATAATGATTTCAAATTGCAATAACTGTTGTGACAAAAAACACAATTAAAACAAATGATATATGTCCTATTATATAAATGCATTATAAGTAGGAACAAATTTTTTAAATAGTAGTATAATTACACTGAATAGGCGGTTTAGTAACCTACCAGCCACACTCCCTGGGTCCTCTGTCATGTCTCTTGGTAATGACAGCTGAATCTGTGAGATTTTTTTGTGATCCTGTCTGTCAAAAAGCTCTACAAAACACAGGAGGTGCCATTTCCTGGACCTCCCAGAGGCGGGACTTCAACTCACTGTAATACAATTTAAAAATTCACACTGCTGTCTGTATCATTAAAGTAATTCATTTGGAATTTACATTAGCATTTTTAAACTGAGAAATTACTACAGAGGCATTTCAGCATCAAGGAAAAGGGGCATACAACTGTAACTGCAATACATGAATATGTACACACAAATACATACACAGATAGATTTACACACATTTACACATCATTTGTTTAAAATAAGCATCAACACAGTGCAGTTTGTATATACAAATTTTCAAGCTTTTATTTTCTATGTAAAATTACACATTTCCAGTACTTAAAATCTCTTCTTTTAGCCTTTCACAAATTTTCACCTGATAAAAAGTGTTACAACGCCCTCTTAGGGTTACGGTGCAGCGGAATTTACCCATTTGTCATTCTGGGAAGCTGTAAAGTGGTTGGGGATTCAAATTGTTCAGATTGTTTAGTAGTAGTTTAGCAGACAAGGATGTGCTGTCCTAAAATTTGTTATATAATATTTGTCCTTTATGAATAAATGGAAGACTGTAATGCGTCCTACATATTGACTGACGCTTCTGTAGTGTGAGTGTAACAGTATTTTATTCATGAGCTGACAAAGTTTTGACCAACGGGTCAGAGGATCCTGCTTAAATGGACAGGGGCGGGACGTATTAACGGCGAGCCAATCAGGCAGACTGCAAAGGACTAATAAACGCTAGGGACGCTGGGAGTAAACACTATTTGAATGAAAAGGGGCTATTTTTTTGTTTGCAGTTTCACGGTTACCATGGTAAAACCTTGTGTTATCAGTTCCGTATTGATATTACAAGAATTCTACTGATAATTACGTCAAATTTACGCCTTAATTGTCACGCTAATGTTAACTCTTCTCTAGAAAAACTCTTTTCGATGGTTAGAGTCATTTATTGACAGTCGCACTGTAGCAGTACTATTTACTGTAAAGCACACGCGCTTCCAGCGGCTCGTTCTCTCGGGCGCGTTCTCGCGCACAGAATTCCTGGCTCAGGCTGCCGTTGAGCGCGGGCTCGAGAATCCGCGGGAACGGCGCTGCCCGGTGGACAGATTAGAATAGAATTCAGAACTCCTGTGTGCTTGTTGTTGTCTGTCCATGAAGCCGAATCCGCGTAAGTACTTCACTGTTTTGTATTATGGAGGTATTTCGGTGACGATATTACTTTTTATTTGACTCGCATCATTTTATGATAATAGATGCGTTAAACTTATTCCGCATATGTTCGTAGTCTCTTTTGTGACAAGTGAAACATTTGAGTGCTTTCGTTTGTTGTACCATATTTATGAACAGAAGTGTGTACATCAAACACTTGTCTACACCTAGGAGCGCGGTAAATGGTTTAGTCGTTCCAAATACATGACCGTGGCACCTTGGTGCTGGTCAGCTGCGTTTTCTGTAGACGAGTTTTTATCCTTGTTGTGCTTAAGTATATGTTCATGTTCTTTCTTTAAAGGTGACACTTACATGAATAAGTGTGAAATTGAATCCCAATGTCCCGCCTGGACGTACGAGTAAATTGCCTTGATACAAAGCGGATTTAGTTTATGACAGATGAATTTGGGAGACACTACAATCAGACCTCCTGTAGGGTAAGTGTATAGAGACCTTGTTAAATGTTGAATGTTTTTTTTTTTTTTTTTTTTTTATGGATTGGAGTGTTCTAACTGTTTATATCAGTATTTTATAGACAACGGCTGTCTATCTATC
Organism: Labeo calbasu; assembly: GCA_019740295.1. Lineage (NCBI taxonomy): Eukaryota > Metazoa > Chordata > Actinopteri > Cypriniformes > Cyprinidae > Labeo > Labeo calbasu. The sequence continues at coordinate 8,815 of JAHKKF010490841.1, read as the reverse complement.
TATTAATTCACAGACAGATGATGGTGCATTCTAGTTGGCCCATTTCAATTTTGATTACCTTATATGTTTAAGCCACACAACAAATAGTTTGTTGAATTCTTTTAAGTTAGTGTGAAGGTAACAGGAACTTCAAGACATTCTGTAGTGAAATGAGAAAATCATAATAATATATAATTAGATGACTTACATAGATTAACATTCAAAACTCTGATTTGGAAAATTATGATATTTGATTTTTTTGTCAGATAAAATAATACTCTGTAACAAAAAAAAGTTGACATGGCATTTGACTTGTTGGGATACAAGCTATGTTCTAGCAGCTACATGAGGGGAGGGTAACCAGGAAATGAAAACAAACTGAACTGTCTGTTCATCTGCCAGTGATGCTTTTGTATTCCTCCTTCTCTCACACCTTTTGTCACCTCCACTCTTGACTCAATAGCTCATTATTCCATTTTATTGAATGGAATGTTTGCCGAGCTGTTTTACTTCAAAGTAAAGTACCTTAAACAGAAATTGAAGCTCTAACTGGTATTCAATCCAAGTCAATCCACATGAGAAGTAAAAACAGGTGTAACACAATTTCCTCTCCACTGGAATTGCATTCTCACAGAAACTTCTGGTGATGTTAGTGTATCTCAGCAGCCATTTAAATGTTAGCCAGTGTCCCCTCTCTGACAACACAACGGTCTGCTTTGTGGATCTTACCCACAGCCCCCCTTTCCTTTTATGTAATCAGACCCCATTACATAGCTAAAGCAGTGGATGATTGTGGTTATTTAAAGCTTGAACAGTTGTTGAGCATTCCCACTGCTGTCTTCTCAGAATGTTAAATTCAGAATCAAGTAACTTGTGTTATATTCTTGGTCTCAGTTTTGATATTATGCAATAAATTTGAAAAAAAAAAAAAAAAAAAAAAAGCTGACAAATTGAATGAAAATTCTGACTAATTATAATCATTTATTAGGCTGAAATATGAGGTTTATGATTTTAGAAAACTTGTTTTTGTGAAACTTGTGATATTTGAACTGTAAAGCTGTTGAAGCTGTTTTAGAGTTTAGGATGTTACCAGTGGGATCCTCAAATCTGGTCCATGAGGTTCGCTTTCAATCTCTTCAGGATCATTAGAAAATCACATGATGTGAACAAAAGGGGTAGGAATCCTAATGTCTGTTTATGAAGTGAGTTTAACTGTTAGCCCACACACAAGATCCCTTGTATTGGAACACTTTGTTAGCAGATGAAAAATTAAATTAATGAATTGGTCTGAGTAATCTGGCGACACCTAGTATCCATTAATTGTTTTTTTTTTTATTTCCTTCATAAACTCTGAACAGCTCTGAACAAGTCTCAGGATTTTTCCCCATGCATACATTTTCCTTTTGCATGTGGGTGTCTCACTCTTAATTAACTGCTAATTGTTTTCTTGCTCTATTAGGAATTCTTACCCCTGCTGGATCTCACACTACAATTAATTGTTTTCCACTAATATACACAACACATCAGAATACAATGTGCATACAGTACAACAGAACACACAATTTGAAGACAAGGCACATATTATGGACTTTTACATTCCATTCAGTCAGTCATTGCACTTATCTCTGTTTGGAGTTTCGTATATTCAGTCATTAAGGTCACACAGTATTGAAACAACAAATCGAAGGACAAAAAATTGTTTAAAATATGATATATTTGATGAGTTAAAGGTTAAGTTTCACTAAGGATATTTCTCTGATGACATTCAGATAAAGAAAGACTGTAGTTCAACAACCTTTGAAGAGTAGTTGTTTTCTGAGTAATGTGGAGTTAAGCATGGTTCTGAAGTCTTGAAATGTTGAAATGAAAGTTATTAGGAGATTTTACTATTGATAGTACTGTGTTAGTTATTTGTCCTGCAGTCAGTGGGAGCATATCACACGTTGGAGTACTGTTGTTTATTTGCTGCAACAAAGAAGCAGCGTTGGAAATTAATAGGGCTTGGATCAAAAATTCCACCAAATTCGAGATATGAGGGTGAAAAATGCTCCTGTATTATTTTTTTTTTATTATTTAAAATGTGATTAAATATGAGGACAATTGGAAGAGAGATATAATAAACAAGAAGTTAAAATTAAATGACATTTTAGACATAATATTGTTTTGCTCTATTTCAGCAACAAAAATAGTTCTGTATAAAGTTAAAGAAGAATCACTGAGCCTCACAGAGCAGAACACAGCAATTTTCCTGAATGAATGAACTGTTTTGAGTGAATTGACTGAATGAATGATTCTGTGACAAATGTAGTGACTGCCACTTCTGCAGTGCAAAAATGACTTTAGTTGATACTGATTTCATTTGATTGGTAACAACCCAGTTATTAATTTTATTGTTAAAATAAAACATCTTAAATAAACTTTTAAATTTAATGATGATGCATAGGTTTAATGAGGGTAGAAAGAATGCTCTTACAATTGCTTTTGCAAACAATGCTGCAATTTTTTATCATCTAGATACCCTGAAGGCAAAAAGTTATCAAAAGAATTTAGATTCATCAAATGGTTGTGAAGATATAGTTTAAATATAGAATATAATATTGATTGAGTAGTGTATGACATTCAAAATGGCCAATGCATTACTACGTGTAATGTTGACTGACTAATAGTTTGACTTGTAAACAAAATGCATAGAAATTCATTATAGATTCAAAAGGTTTAATAAAGCCTCATATAATCAGTTGCAAAAAAACAAACACAACAACAAAATACTGTTCTCCAAAATTAGAGGTCGACCGATATTGGATTTTACCATACTGATAACTAGGTTGGACCACACTGGCCGATACCGATTAATCGACCAATAGTTTTTAAAATGGATACTGAACGGAAAATAAAACAAAAGTAACCTACTGAATCATACTTTGTAAATGAATAAAAATACTAATATTTATTATACATTGATCATTACAGTTAGTTCATTAATGTTAACAAAAGCAACTAAAATTTTTAAAATATATCAGTAAATGCTAAAATTAACACACTCTAACAAGGAGCTATACTTCTATTCTACAGCTTTTATCAATCTTAATGTTACAAATGGACTCATATATAAGATGGCCATCTTTAAATATCTACAAAGGCCACAGTATTGAAATTGCATACATATGGATATTGTGTACTTTCACAATTTAACAGCTTCTATTTTACAACATTTGTGGTTGTCTAATCAAAATATAAAAATATATTAGTCACACAACGGCCAAAAGTGCAGCGCTCTATACACACACACACAGTATAAATGGCACAAGTGCTACTAAACAATTTTGAAGTCTGTGTACAACTATTCGGAGACTGTGATTTTTGTATCATCACTGTCAGATAAACTTTATGATAAACTGTCAGAATTGTCAGAAAGGTTGGTCACTTTGCATGTTGGTCCCACAGTCTCTTTCTGTCTAAGTAAGCGGTTCTTGGCCAGAAAAATATGCTGTGTGCCAACAGCCTTATGCCAATAGTGAAAAGTCTGGCTATGCAAGATTAAATTCCATGAGATCTGAACATTCATTGTTGAACCTATAGTCCAAAGTACTTCCATTGACACCATGGGCATAAACCTCATTTGTTCGCTTCAGTGCACTGCGGCTCATATTTCTGCTCAACCTCCCTGTCACTGGTGCTTAAAATAGAGCCCACAACAGATAATCCTGTCCATCAACTGTACTAACCACTGCATCTCTACACCCTTCTCCCTGTTCACACCCACCACAACCCTCACTGGAGCTCGTAGACACACCCTGCATATTAACCATAACTCCAGTGTGTAATTTTCTGAAAAGTAATGTTTCATTTTTTGTTTGGAAATTGGACTGCTTTTAAAACTCCTTTCAACATGTACACTTGTTCTTTTCAACATGTTCAATTTACAGAAGTAAAAATGCTTCACAATACTAACAAATGAGCGTGTCTCATAGGTTGAAAGATGAGAGACAAGCTTTGCATATCTGGTAGCAGCACATGGTCTGTCTCTTAATATTAGCTCAACAAATATAACAGCTTTCTTGGCACAGGCATGTCTGTTTGGTCTGTTAGTGTAGCGCCAAATGTGAAGACCATGATCAGCTTCATGTTTGTTTATGTAAACTTTCCACACTGAATCCTTCACTTTTGCAGTAGATTGGAGGCCATGTCAGGTCGCACTGGAAGACCATGAACTGTAATTTTAGATGGACCCTGCAAACTCACTGAAGTTGGACTAACTTGTTTAACCCGCATGGAAATGAGATAGAGTAGCGTCTATGTCTTCTTTGGACTTTGGAGTGGATCGGCCTTGTGTTATAGCTTGTTATGCCACAACTATTTTGGGAGTCTGCTGTCAGGCAGTGTTTTACGAGATCTGTGTGGCACGCAATTCAACAGCCTTTGCAGTGGAAGCTAAACGTCTACTTTCTCTCAAAGTCATTTTATTACCCATAAAGCTGACTATACACTGTTGTAGTGTTGGAAAAAAAAACAACAAAAAAAAAAACAGCACACTGTGGAAACACAACCCTGTCTCAGGTGCCAAAATTGTGGCCGAAATCACAAGGTGGGCACTGTGGTTAACTTGATGTTATTCAGATAATGTTGTTTCTCATAGAATCAATATAACATTGGGTTCATTTCAGATGGCAAGGGGACATAAAGGGGATGCTGTTTGTACAGTTGTTCCACACACGCACACACACACACACACAATAAATAAATAAATAAATAAAATTGATATTCTATCAAGGTAACATTCTGACAGCAACACCGTGTCTGTACCAGGCCACAGTTGTTGTGTCATATCATGGCACAGAAGCATAAGGCTGTCTACATTGGACTCAACATAGAACGGGCATCAGTTTACTAGTAGGGATTTGCATCGGTTTCGGTGTAGACAGAATCACAGATTAAAATGGGTTCTGTTGTCTATGGCCGTGTCGCATCATGCCACTCCCATCCAGTGTAGATAGAAGCTACGTTTACACTAGTGCATTTTAGTTTTAAAACGCATAACTTTTGCTATGTTACACCTGTAGTTTGCACTACGCTGGCGTTTTTGACCCTCGAAAACTGAAACTTTCGAAAATGCTGCAGACCCCATTTTAGTTTGAAAACTCCGGGGTTGTGTTTCACTGTAAACAGACCAAAATGGAGAGTTTTGATAACAATGGCATGGAAGCCCACAGTCGCTCTGTGCATCCTTGATGACTGTTTAAACAGTAACATCATGCTCATTATAAATGGTCATGTTACATGTGTTTTCGGTTGTGTAGTGTGGACAGAGATTATTTCTGAAATGCAGTGAAAATGCCAGTGTAAAAACATGTAACATGTAAATTGCACATAATCCAGTTTTTAAATTAATTTATAAATGATAAAATTTCTGTTTGTTGTTGAAATATACTCAGTTACACAGTAGCTGTCATAACTTGTTTCATAGATTAATTTAAACATACATTAAATAATTAAGACAACACTAAAGTAAAATATAACGAGTATACAATCTAATATTTCACAAAATGCTCTTCTCTAAACTTCATTTCTCTATCGAACTAACAAGCTGTGAACACTGATGACTTACCTGAGGTAAATGAAATGCTACGTGACATTTTGCTTTATTGTCTTTTCTCAGTTAAAACACTGATTGAGCGATTGCATGAGGCATGAGATGTTCATTCATGTTTATTTTGCATTAAAACTAGTAGTAAAGAGGAAGGAATGATCGCGTTCACTCACGCTCCACCGTTTGAACGAACCCCATTTACACAAATCTGCGGGGCGTTACGGCTCCGACGCGGCCACCGGAGCTGATCACGGCCATTGTAGTCAATGCTTGTGTTTATACCAGCTGCGCAGCGGGAAGCGTTTATACAGCGATCTGTCATGCCACATCCAAGACTGTCAAAACACCATTCTGTATGCTGTATTTGTTCGGTACACATGCGTATTGAACCGAAAAACCCATACCAAATACCGGTACAAATACGTGCACTGTTACACCCCTAGTAGACGAGGATTGATTTTATTTTAAAATGCTGTTTTAAAACAAAAGTGCACTAGTGAAAACAAGGCTACAGTGCACCTAGCACTGCACTTTTTGGTATACTCCCTCAAGTGCTCCACCCTCCAGAATGAACAAAGCAAAGTGATGTTTGCTTTCGAGTGGAATTCGGCCATTAAATATCAGTGTTGAACTTTATTGTTAGTGATCTGCTGTAACTGTAGCAACCGCTACAGATAAGCTTTTTCCATGTAGCACATCTAAAGTACATAACAAATGAAAAAGATTTACTGAGGCAAAAGGTGTTAATTGGGTTGCACAGAGCAGCAATTAAAGATCTGCTGAATATCTGAGGTATAGTCCTAAATCAATCAGTGGCTCAGGGTGTTTGGAACAAACTAATTATTTCCTGCTCTCCACCTATTCTGTAATCCCACTGGGGCTATTTCTCTCCCAAACTTGGCCTGACCAAAGCTGTTTTTCTGCAGTTTTCCCAGACACCTGCTTTCCCTAACACCTGCACCTCTCCTCTGCTTCAGGTGCAGGAGTGCTCCTGTTTTTGTTGGACAGGATGAGTAATATTGGCTGAGAATGTGGTGAGGGTTGAAGACTGCTGTTTAAAATAATTACACTAAAAATCCATTTTTAGACCTGTCGTTGGATAATACAGCTCTCTTTTCAGATTTGTCCTGCCCAAAGCATGGTTGCATTATGTAACCAGTGCCAAAGAGAGGCAATTACTTTTCAGTTATAAAGTAATTAGCCAGTTGTAATCTCTTGGAGGCTGAGGAAGACACCAGCTGCCAAAAGTGTCAAACATACTCTTGTGTAACTCATGAACAAGCCCACATGGAATCTGCACATGTAGATCTAAGCTGGAAACTCAGTTTCTGCAGAATTTGAACGCCTTTCTTTCACAAAGTTCTACACATCTCACAAAACCAAAAAAAATGAGAATAAACATTGATACTGTGTGAACGGTTGCTTTTTTTTTGTGGACAGGTAAGGGAATTAATTATTGTATAGTCCACTTTTAAAACTCACTAGTAGTAGTGTAAATTGCATAAAACTCAGAGACATTAATACTGATTTACACTGATAAATTGTAGTGCAGGATCTAACACCATTGTGGCATCTGTACTTCAAGTACTGTACATGAAGAACACCAATGCTAAGTTAACCAGCGAACTAATGAATGTACCTTTAAACATTCTGGTACTTTATTAATTAGAGCACAGCTCATTTTACCATTTTTTTATTTTTATTTTTAAATATGCATATTTTACTATGTTTAAATACATTTCACAGACTCTGTCCGAACCTGAACTCACAGAAAAGTCAGTTGGCTGAGCACAGTGAGTGTTAAAACCACTGGGCAAATAAACAACAGTATTTTGCTCTGAACAGGATGCCAAGCAGCATGCAAAGGGACCACATGCCTCCATGGTCATTATTCCTAATTGCTGTATAAATAATCATTGTAAAGATGAAAGTCATAAAGGCAAGCAAGCAGACCACATCAACATTTAAACAGCCATTGATTGAAATCTCTACTGAACCTCATACAGTTGACAGAGTGCAATATTTATTTTCTAACATTATGTTTTCTGGCATTTTGCCTAGATTAGACAGGACAGTATAAGGAGGGACAGGAAGAGAAACAAGAAAGGAAAATACTGTGAGATCTGGGGAAGAATCTCAAGCAAGGAGCTAAAACCAAGGTCGCTTGAAGCACTGTTATGTGATGTGTTGGAGTGCAACTCTTACTATGCCCTTGATAGACACATTATTAGAGTACATTATTCTTAGAAGACATTGTGAGCCAACTACATGCTCCTTTAATTCTCATACTCTAATTAGAGCATAGGTGGATGGATCATCCCATGACGCACAGCAGACAGTGAGAGAGTGAGTAAAGCTCTAGCTAAATCCATGCAGGCATTGGATTAGAAGATGGTTTAAGACAGAGCCAGAAAAGACAGCTTGGGAATCGACCCATTCATTTTAAAGACCATCTGCTCAGAAGGCCTTATCAGTTTTTTTGGGGGGGATGAAAGTAACATTTTAAAGTTAATTTCATCAGTGTGGTGTATTTTGAATTTAAAATTATTTCCAAATTAAACATAGTTAACATTATTTGCTTTGACTTGGACTTCGACTCTGTAATACATTAATAATACATTTATACTACTACTACTACTACTACTATTACTAATTATTATTATTAATATTGTGTTGCTGTTTCAAGCAAGCCAACTATTAATGCTAACATGAATATATTACTAAAAACCTAATTTTTTAAAATATTTTTCTTTTCTTTGTTATGACACTATTATTTGCCACCGACCCACTGCATAACGGTGTTGGGAAGCTGTTAACTGCAACAGCAAGTTAACGGTAGCGTGACAAAGGCTCAGCTGTTTTCAGAATGGTTTAGCTTTCCAGTGACAAGCTTTTTTCCAGCAAGTAGTGGTGTGACAAACTATTACATCACTTTTTTGTCACATTATAGGTGGCATTTTCCCACAAACAACAACAACCTAGTAAACGCACAATGCAAAAATCATTCCAAGTCATTTAATTTTTGTGGTACACTCAACAAGCACTGTCTCCAAGAGTGTCCTCTTTATTTAAGGGCTGATATTATGCTTTTTCACTTTTTGAACTTTAGTCAGTGTGTGGTGCTTATCTTTGGGCATAAAAAAGATCTACAAAGTTACAAATCTCAAAGTCCACTCCAAAAGGAGATATTTCGCTTTTAACAAATCCCTTTTCAAGAACTACAACGAACAGCTCCTTTGGACAACAACA
>JAHKKF010490840.1:0-14777 GCA_019740295.1 Labeo calbasu | reverse complement strand
ATCATCCCATTCTGGTTGAGGCTGCTTTAAATGCAAATGAGCTCTGCTCGCCCCGCCCCTCTCTTCTCTCTGTGGAGTGATGAGCCTGTTTACTTTAGTCGCATTTAACCGCGTTTAGCTACTAAACTTGCTATCTAGCACGTTATTAAGAAAGGCGATCGTAAAGATTCATAAAAAAACCCTTATACTCACATTTTTTATGCTGTAAGTGAAGCTGGATCACAAATGATTTGCGTGAACATAGACGGATATATGTAGGTCGGGAGGCGCATTCCCTTCACAAACAAACATAATCCACTGCATCTTCAGCAGCTCAGATGTCGGGAGTAAATGACGACCACTACGTTCATTATTACATCCAGCAACACAACACCTCAATCGCTCAGTTCTTGTCTAACTTACATCCCTGCCCCGGCATCAAAACATAGAGGTTGGACTGTTACAACTGATCTGAGGTAAGACACTCATGTCAATCAACTATCGTGGGAGCGGCCTCTGTGGGTGTGATGCCACAACGACAGGCATCTGAGAACGGCTCGATTTGAAAAAGGGAATATTATTTTTACAGATGAATTAAAAACCGCTGCATGGATTTGTATCATTATAGGGTAGATTTGTACATCCACTGCCAACACACATTAATGTTTAAACAACATGTAAAAGTGAACTTAGCATCTGATCACTCCTTTAAGACCTTGGAGAATCCTCTGCCAGCTGGTCACACCACTTCAAAGCGAGCAGGATTTTGATTTCGGAAAATTAATGTTGGGCGAATGCAAAAAATGTGATTATTAAGTATGAACCCAACATCTAGCAAGCCAAGAAAACATACGATATACCTGATGGAAGACGTCTTTTACTTCTTGTGTTTTTTTAAACCGATTGTCACACTCTTAAATAATCGTACTGTGTGTGAACATAACTGTATTAAGGACACAAATACAGGACTGACAACTGTATTCTGCTGCTGTGTGAACATGGCCTATGTATAATAAACTTTTTTTAGTATGGGTTTAACATAACATAATAATGTTCTACAAGAAAGTATTGCAATTCATGAATTCATGACATTTGTTTATATATTTAATTGTACTTAAACTGGACAGTCATGGTTTATTTGAGCATTCAATTTAAGTAGATTTAAAGGCTTTTCAATGGGATTAGGGTCACTAATAAAGCAGCACTGCAGTTTGGCCTGAACACATTAAAAAGCTAGTGCTTACAACACTGAGAAAGACAGTTTATTATCAAAACAACAAAACATGAGTAAATGCAAAATTGTGAATATACAGTACAGTAAACATCAATGTATTGCGTGACAGTTTGACTGAATGATAGAACAGTTAATTACATTTGATTCCTGTAATTGGTAACAGAAGAATGGTTTCATGAGGAGTGTATTGGGGGAAAATTAATATTTTAAAACTATTGACTCCTAGTGAAATTTCCAAAAGTCTAAGGCCACATTAAAAATTGGAATTATTCTCATCTCAAATCATGCTGGATAAAATTAACATAATGAATGAACAATATTGTGGAAATAATACACTTGCAATAGTGAAAATGAAAATGTAAATATAGTTAAAATTTATATTAAATGCAATCAGCTAAAATATGAAAAATATATTTTTAAGATTTGAAGTAAACTACAAGTGTACAGTCAAGACAATTAAGCACAGTTTTTTTTTTTTTACAACAGATCTTTCACAAATATTAGAATACAACAAAAGTGGTTTCAGACTTTTAGCGCACATTATTCATTTTTTGGAAAATGTTCTTACTTATAACTGCGATTAAGCACATTAATTCTGCTCAAGGCATCCTTGTTGTCTATGGTCTTGTGGACGGTAATGATGAAGGGGAAGGCAGAGGGCAGTTCGACTCTGCGGCTGAGCTTCTGGTGACCCCAATGCAGGCAGCGCAATCTCTCAGCCAGATCACGACGGCCCGCCCGCTCAAGACCGTCCTGCAGAAGTTTGGTTTTGTTCGGTTTGTCCCAGGAACGCTCATACCTGTCATTAAAAAACAGAAATCACTGGAGGTACCACCACAACATCCAACTGTAATTAAAAAAATTAATTAACACACACCATGATTCTAGCATTCGCTGAGCCTGAACTCTCTTTTCTTTGGATGTGGCATGAAACTGTCTGACTTCATTTCTGGTGAATCCAAGTTCAAATGCTAGAACGGTCCACTCAAATCCTAACTGCTTAGCAATCTCCTGCACAGATTTCATATTGATCACCGCATCCTAAAGAACAAAGTACAGTACGCATGGACATATAATGGGGGAAAATGCAATATTTAAAACAAGATTGTAGAGATGACTCACCTCTTGTGCCTTGTTTGGCATTTTATCCACTTACACAAGAATTCTAGGTGGTTCCACAGACAAGAAATGAGCTAAAAGTCTGTAAGAACAGTCTTACGTTGTTTTACTTTCTTTTTACTTCAGATGAATACAATTCAAATATTTAATTTAAAACACTTACAAATTTGTGCTGTTGATGTTGATGTGACTGGAGTGGTCAGTGGTTGTCAGAGAGACTGTTCAACACACACTGGCCTGGTTAAAAATTCACATAGTCACTCAAGCTTTTAAGTCAGCATAATTTAGATTTTTTTTTTTTTTTTTGCAATTTAACAAATAAGGATTTATTTTATTATTTTTCATATCAAAACACCAAATAATCATGTGTTTATAGATATATTATACTATATATTATAAGTGATATTGTAAAATACTGTAAACTATCTATTGATTTTAAAAGGACAGCATTACATTTAATCAGGTCTGTCAGCTTGACAATATATATTTACTATATTATTATGACATATATAAAAGTTAAATACCCATTGTTTCATTATATTGCCAGTGCATCTAGTTCTATGCATTTGTTACATGTTAAGCTAGAATAGGAAGTTCAGACCTCTTCTCTTCTTCATGGTTTAACTCCAGATCGTCCAGCCTGCACAGTTAAAAAAAAAAAAAGCCAAAATGTACATAGAGATTGTTCCATAAACATTAAGGTCAATATTGTTCAACAGTGCAATTGATTTAGGTTTTGGAATGAAAAGCTGGGTTACCGAGTTTATTCATGTTGTCACAAGACCACACTTGCCACATTTTCCATTGTGGTGTGCATGTAGATGAAGAAAGTCAAGCATGGGAAAAACACAGAGGACCAGCATCAGAAACACGGTGATATTTGTGTATTACTGAACCTGCCCTGTTAATTTAATATTGTCACATGACCCACATTTACCATTGTGGTGCTCAAACAGTGGCGTGAAGAGTTTGAGAGAGCAATGCACAGAAATAATAAGAGAAGACACACTTATTTTACAGGAGAAATGACTGCTGCACTTGAACACCGTAATACAATATTCAGATGTATTTAAATGAACTGCATTCAGATTCTGTAATAAATTTTGAATTACTGAACCTACCATGTTAATTTAATGTTGCCACATGAACCACATTTACCATTGTGGTGCTCAAATAGTGGCATGTAGATGGGGGAGTCATGCACAACATGAAACAGAGAAGACCAATCTGTTAATTAAAGCTGAACACACATTGATACAAGTTTCTTATGTATTAATTAATTATTATTAAGTAATAATTAATTAATTTAAAAATGGGTTACTGAACTTACCGTGTTCATTTATTTCTTTTCAGAAACCTTTCTTGCCACGTTTGCCACTGCGGTTACTCAAACAGTAGCATGTAGTTAGGAATAATCATGCACAAAAAGAAACAGAGAAGACCAGAACTTGAGATGTCTCAGAAATACGTTTTCGTGATTTAAAAAAGCCAAATAAATGAATATTTCATGCTTTTCTATAGAGATTTAACGTTACCTTGATTGTAAGACAGATAACTTGTTCGTCCCAGTTCAAGAACTAAAACACGTTATTACGTCATAACAGAAATAGAATGTTTATGTACAAACAAGTTAACCTACCTGCAGATGCTCGGGGACTCCAGCATCCACGGAAATGGCCGAGCAGCCACGATAAAACACGAGCTGTTCTCTCGTCGTTAATTAACTTTAACCAATTAAAAAATCGATTAATTTTTCGTGAAACTCTCTGAGGTCTTACAACGTGTAATCTGCGGGTCGTAATACACACAATGCCACAGGTGAACTTAAGTAAATCTAAAAGTAGCCTGATGTTAGATAATCTATTTGCGCACATTATAAACCCATAGGAGCGCAAGTACGATATATGGTTTCATTATCACAATTTAATAAAAACGTAAGGTACTAATTATAACGCTTTCTTTGGTTATTCAAACAGTGAGTAAATAATATAGCTACAGAAAGCAATCAAAACATTTACATTATCAAAGAACATTATCATTGACTTCAGTCAAAGAGTATAATATAAGTTATATAAGTATATACTTATATAAATATAAGTTCTTTGCTTCAGTCTAGCACGACTCAGTGTTGGGGTTATGTGACGTAATTACGTAATTTAATTGCAAAATAAATCTGTAATCTGTTACAGATACTGAAAATTACAGTTACTTATGAAAATGTTAACGATTACAAAGGGGGTTACAACTGAGTATTTTCACACACATACAGATTTGATTGATTTCTTTCCAAAATTGCATTGACTGCTCTAAAATATGACACACCAATGTTTCAGGAGTTAAGGACACAGAAAAGGACACAAGTTCATTTATATATGCTTTTTTTTTTTAATCAACAGTTTTTTGTTAGATGCCAGTGTTTCATGTCATAGCTATGCAAAGATTCGATTTGAAAAACAGTGTCATCCCTGGTGAAAAAACTAGCATATTTTGGTAGGTATGTTTTGATGGTGGTTTAAGCTGGTCCTTTGCTGGTTTATAAACCAACCAGCAAAGGACCAACTTAAACCACCATCAAAACATATCTACCAGCATAGGATAGCTATTAAACCATATCTAGTTCTGATTTTAAAACTGTATTTAACCTTAAAACAATCTCAAAGTAAAAAGAGGTAAAAGATTTAAATGAAATTATTATCATTATAATCTTATGATGCAAGATTTTGTCTGACAATAATCAGTGTTGAGTACTACTGTAAGGTTAATGCTGTCAGCTTTAAATGTTTGAAAATGATTAACAGTTTAGAAAAAAATGTAGAAATTGAAATTTCGAAAAGTAATCAGATGTAATCAGTTACATTACTTAAAGTAATTGAAATGGTACACTACTTATTACATTTTAATAGGGTATCCTAATCTGTAACCTATTACATTTCCAAAGTAACCTTCCCAACGCCGAGCGTTTTCATAAGCTCAACAGAACTGTGTGCGATTGGTTATAATGTGCAATGCTGAAAAATGCTTAAAAATGACTTTAAATAGGCCAATTTGTCAGACCCCACAATATATTGGCCCATATCCGCTAAACGATTAAATAAATCCAACTTTCTTTGCTAACATTTTGTCGATAGTAGGTGTATACCAAATTGTGTACAAAACAGACAAACAGCTTAAGATGATTCAAAAAAGACGTTTTTCCATAAAAATCAAAGATTCTCTTGAAGATTGCATTTCAGTTCTATTACTGGCAGCTGGCACAGTACAAAACGTTTCCAAACAATCTATTTCAGTTCAAAAGCCTTTTATTCAACATTTGAAAAACATACTATCCATTCCCTTCCATCATAAACCAGTTCTTTAAAAAAAAGAAACAAATGTTACCATTTGATGTGCAAATGTCTTGTCCACAGCGCTCTGTATCACAAGCATCATGTAAACATTCAATCTGGAATGGCTGCCATTTACTCTAGGCTGCATTTGTACTTCAACAGCAGTATACAGTGTCTTACAGTCCATCTGCTTTTACAAATGCATCAGATCACCCAAATCATTCTCTTGCCATATGTTGCAACATAATTAACAACGTTATTAAAAAAGGAATGCAACTTGCACAACAGAAACCAATCAGGTACTACCCTGGTACTACCGGTTATCTAACGTAACAATGCAAGTTAACAATAAAAGTGCTATTTGAGAGACAATGACTTATGCTTATTAAATCATAACATCTACCAAAACCAATACTGTCCTTATGTTCATATCTAATTATTAATATCATTTGACAATTGGTTTCAGTGGTTAAAAAATTGTGCTGCAGTTAGGCAAATTATTTGCACGTAAACACTTGTATGCATAATGCTCTGGGTTTCAGCCATCAGGCATATTGCAGTGGTGCTGTATTGCATTTGTTACCAGTACTTTTCAACTTCCAATCGCTTGATGTTATTTCATTTCTACTTCAGGTCTAGAAGCAACAGTTGTGCCCAGCCAGCTGGGCCTCAGACATTAAGGTCAGAGCAGTTTAATAGCAGCCGTCCCTCCAGCTGCCGTCACGCAGGGCGCTCAGAGCAGAGACACTCTTCGGTGGGGTCAGTAAACTGCAAACACAGTGATTAGTGTTAATGACAGCAATACAGTTGAGGTCAAAAGTTTACATAAAACTTGCAGAATCTGCAAAATGCTAAAGGAGAAGTCCACTTCCACAACAACAATTCACAAGTTATTTACTCACCCCCTTTTCATCCAAGATGTTCATGTCCTTCTCTCTTCAGTCGTGAAGAAATTATGGTTTTTGAGGAAAACATTTCAGGATTTTTCTCCATATAATGGACTTCTTTGGTGCCCCAATTTTGAACTTCCAAAACGTAGTTTAAATGCAGCTTCAAAGGCCTCTGAAGGGTCTTATCTAGCGAAACAATCGTTTTTTCGGAAAATAATTTTTATTTATACTTTTGAAGCGCAAAAACTTGTGTAGCACAGGTTCTGGGATGCGCGTCCACGAGGCTACGTACTATTGAATCAGGTCGAAAGGTCACGTGGAACTACAGACCCAGTGTTTACAAAGCGAACATGCAAAGACTAAGAAAGTGCAAGTAAGTTTGTAAACGCTGTTTACAAACAAAAACGATGTCCTCCTCTCAAGTTGTAGGAGAAAATAAGTTGGAGTTTTTCGCCATACTCAGTACACAGACGATGAACTTACACGTGATTTGTAGTAGTGGTGGGAAGTTCGGATCATTTTACCGACTCGGACCTTCGAGAATGAACGAATGAACGAATCTTTTTTCGAGTCACTTTGTTCATTTTAGCGAAATATAACTAAAATGTTACGTGTTACTTCCCTAACACATCTACTGCTTACACAAACATAAAAAGATTAGTTCAAAATGAAAGAATCGTTCAAGAACGAACCATTACTAATTTGTAGCATCGTGGACGCACATCCCAGAGCCTGTGCTACATGAGCTTTTGTGCTTAAAAAGTATACAGATTTTTATTTTTCGAAAAAATGACAGATCGTTTCGCTAGATAAGACACTTCTTCCTCGGCTGGGATAGTTTAGAGCCCTTTGAAGCTGCATTTAAACTACATTTTGGAAGTTCAAAATCGGGGCACCAATGAAGTCCATTATATGGAGAAAAATCCTGAAATGCTTTACTCAAAAACCATAATTTCTTCACGATTGAAGACAGAAAGACATGAACATATTGGATGACAAGGGGGTGAGTAAATTATTTGTGAATTGTTGTGCTGGAAGCGGACTTCTCCTTTAAGTATTTTACCAAAATAAGAGGGATCATACAAAATGCATGTTATTTTCTATTTAGTACTGGTCTGAATAAGATGTTTCACATAAAAGATGTTTACATATATAGTCCACAAGAGAAAATAATAGTTGAACTTATAAAAATGACCCTGTTCAAAAGTTTACATACGCTTGATTCTTAATACTGTGTTACCTGAATGATCCACAGTTGTGTTTTTTTTTGTTTAGTGATAGTTGTTCATGAGTCCCTTGTTTGTCCTGAACAGTTAAACTGCCTGTTGTTGTTCAGAAAAATCCTTCAGGTGTCACAAATTCAAAAGATTTTGAGATCCATCTTTTCACACTGAGGACAACTGAGGGACTCATATGCGACTATTACAGAAGGTTCAAACGCTCTCTGATGCTCCAGAAGGAAAATAAAGCATTAAGAGCCGGGGGGTGAAAACTTTTGAACAGAATTAAGATTTGTTTATTTTTCTTATTTTGCCTAAATATCATATTTTTTCATTTAGTACTTTGCTTCAAGAGTACAGAAGATACTTACATGTTTCCTAGAAGACAAAATAAGGTAAATTTAACCCTGATCTTCAAATTCAAAACGTTTTCACCCCCCACTTTTAATGCATATATAGTGTATATAAAATATCATCATTTTCTAATAAGGATCCATTTGTTACCATCACAAACTTCTCCTGGATGAGAAGCCCACAAGCAAATGTTCTGTAATAAATTTACACAAGTTGAGGAGGAAGGATTGTGAATGATTACCTGCGCATGGGCTGGGCGATTTTACTGCGTGTGCCCACATTTGTCCCAACAAAGGAAGCAGGACGAGGTAGAGCACTGCGACTGGAGGAGGGGGCGCTGGGTTTGCTGGGAAGTGGGATGCTGCTGCTGGGGATAGAGTTGAGACTGACAGAGGAAGGCATTGTGGTGGCACTCTGTATGGTAGGGCTCACGTACGCTGTGGCTTTCAGAGGGGGCCGTGTTGAGAAGTTGCCCACGCTCTGAACTCGCTGCTGTAACTGGCCCGGAGAGGGAACTGAAATTGAAAAGACAGCAATAAAAATTCATGACAAAGTGCGATATAATCTGCTACAAGATAATTATGATCATATTTAATGAGACAGTGTTATAGTCTTACTTGCAGACTGTATCTTGGCCAGACCACTGTGGGAATCGAAACTCTGACTGTTTCGGAGTAAGGACAAAGTTGAGGACGATGTGGCAATGTGACTGGTCGGAGCAGGAACATTAGGCACACTGATGACACTGGGAATGCTGGGAGCTCGAATTAGGTTTGGCATGCTCCTCCGTAGCTTGTCTGGAAAAAAAGAAAGACAATGCATGCTGAAACATGCAATCTAGCCGAAATGTAAAGTATAATGTAATGTACTGTGTATAGTAAATGCACGTACAGTCAACCAGGGGGCCGGGACCCACTAGGGGGCCCTTAGGATGACTTTTTGACTATTTTGAATGCATGAAAATAACCTTAATTAAAAAACAACAACAAACATATTCTATATCTATCTATTGCTTCTACTGGAGAAGAGTTATACTTTTGGAAAATTATATATACTATCAGTCAAAAGTTTTGGAACAGTAAGATTTTTTAATGTTTTTTAAAGAAGTCTCTTCTGCTCATCAAGCCTGCATTTATTTTATCCAAAGTACAGCAAAAACAGTAACATTTTGAAATATTTGCACTATTTAAGACATCTGTTGTCTATTTGAATATATTTTAGAATATTTTAGATAATTTATTCCTGTGATTTCAAAGCTGAATTTTTAGCATCATTACTCCAGTCACATGATCCTTCAGAAATCATTCTAATATTCTGATTTGCTGCACAATTTTTTTTAATTATTATTATTATATTGTTGAAAACAACTGAATAGCATTTTTTCAGGTTGCTTTGATGAATAGAAAGTTCAGAAGAACGGAAATAGAATCTTTTTTTTGCCAAAAAAAAAAATTATACTGACTCCATGCTTTTGAATGGTATAGTGTATGATGTTACAAAAATATTTTTCTTTCAGATAAATGCTGATCTTTGGATCTTTCTAATCATCTAAGAATCCTGAAAAAATGTACTCAACTGTTTTAAATATTGATAATAATAATAGTAATAATAATAATAATAATAATAATAATAATAAATGTGTTTTGAGCAGCAAATTAGAATATTAGAATGATTTCTGAAGGATCATGTGATGCTGATAATTCAGCTTTGAAATCACAGGAATAAATTACATTTTAAAGTATATTCAAATAAAAAACAGTTATTTTAAATAGTAAAATATTTCAGAATTTTACTGTTTTTGCTGTACTTTGGATAAAATAAATGCAGGCTTGTTGAGAAGGTAACAACCACTGTCAAGTTTAAAAAAAAAACAAGTTATTTTACTTCAGTTCGGTTTCCAGACACAAGATGGCGCCAATTAATGATCTATTCTCTAGCGTTCATACCAAAACGGAGAAAGTGGCGTAACCAGTACCAGTATCAGTATGTTGCAATGGAGAATGGTCAGATAAACAGTTTAGAAAAATGATAGTAATATCTGAATGCTCAATGCTGTGACTGAGCAATAAAAATTAAGTATTTATAAGAGCTGTGTAATGAAACATTAAAATAGTATAAGAGCAAAGGACAGGAAAGATTTTACTACATGTACAGGAAAACCAAACATTAATCTTGCCTAAAATATAGTTCCAGCTTGTTGAATTGCTAATGGTATCAGTATATTTTCACTCTACACTTGATAAGAGTGCATGGAGCAGTGTTGTGCAACGGTGTTCTGAAATGAGGAGGCAAAAGTTTTTTTGGTTTTTTTTTAAATGCAAATTAATTTCCCATTCACATTTTCTTCCTTCAGTAAACACTACATTATCAGAAAAAGGGAAAAATGTAATCAATATTCTGTTCATTAAAGCCAAGTGTGAATCTCATCAAGTTAGTGTTTTAAAGCATTTTACATTTATCTAAAATACCTAGAAATAACAACTTAATATATTTTATTTGTGAACTTATGTTCAGCTATTAATTTTAATAGTTCATTTGATTAGTCATCAAAGCTCTGTAAATATTGGTCAAAGATATGGAGATTTACTTTAGATTTCACTAGAAACTCCCACAGATCATGTTTTCATACCATTTTAACTCTTATTGTGACATAACAAAGTGGTTATATCCAAGTGTGTGAGTTGTTCACTTTTCTAAAATATTCTTCCCATTATATTTTTCATTCAGACGCGGAACATACAAAAAAAAGGGATGGGATTTATCGCTTAAACCAATCACAGCCAAACATAACCAGTCACCCCCCACCAAACCCACCTCACACTTTATGGTGTCTGTTAAAACTCAATGGGCTCAGGGGAGGCGAGAGAGACGCAGAATCCCGCTGTAACTTTACCTGCTGGTGTCGCTGTTGGACAGTGTTTCTTTAGCAAAACAAGATTTATACTCTTTTTAATGTTATATTTTGTAATACTAGTGTTTGTAACACTACAAATTTTTTTTCTCATCCAATATTTTGAGGACATAGCCTCTCTTGCCTCCTCTGAGGAAACACCCCTGCTGTGTAGTCTGACCTGTGTTGGCTCTGTAGCTCTGGGTCTCTGTAGCTGTGCTGGAGCTGTGGTTGGGCATGTGCAGCTGCTGGTAGGACAGGCTGTTGAGGTACTGAGGCGTGGAGGGGCTGCGCCGGCAGTCTTTCATGCTGGAGAGGCTCTGTGAGTGGGACGTGCTGCGCTGCATAGAGGACGTACGGAAGAGTCGCGGCTGCGGAGCGGACAGCTGATCGTACTCCTCCTCTTCCTCCAGCTCAGCCTCACACCTCATGCTTCTGCGTGCACCTGTGTGCACTGAGAAACTGGCACTGCGGCGCGTGGTCGTGGCAGCGGTGCTTGCATACTCCTGTCGTAGACCTAAACACAAACACCTGTGTCAGCAGGGTTTACATAAAGCATCCTGAGTACAAAATACACTTTCGACCCCAATCCGCACTTTTAGAAGGTTTTTTGAAGAATGTTGGTAACCTAACAGTTTCGGTTCCCACTGACTTATAAAACAAGGTATATCTTCAAAATATCTTCTTTAATGTTCCACACACTGTAAAAAAACTATTTGTTGAGTCAGCTTAAAATAATTTGTTACCCGGCTGCCTGAAAATTTTAAGTTCAGTCAATTCAAAAAGGTATAGTCAACTTGAAGTGTTAAGTTGTACTAAGTGACAACTTAGATATTTGAGTTGATTAAACTTAAAATTTTAAGGCAGCTGGGTAACAAGCCCAGCTTTTAAGTTTAACAAACCAATTTTTTTTTTTTTATTCAACTCAAATATCTAAGTTGTTGTCAAGTATCAAACTTAAAAAAAGTATTATACTTAAAAAAGTATAAAGTCTTTATTATATTCCACAGGTACATCCAATACAGGTAAATCCACAACAGGAGGGTAAAACCATGCATACAGTGATGAGACCGGACGACAAACACTGAACTGAATGCAACTTAAAAAGACAGGTGATTACGAGGAACATAATTGAGGCACAGGTGATACAGGGATAACTAATGATGATTAATCAAGGACAAGAAACAGGAACAACCAAATATGGGCACAAGAGGGAGAAACCAATATAAACAGTCCACAGGGGTGTGACAGTTGTCACTTAGTACAACTTAACATTTCAAGTTAACTAAGAGTTGAATGAACTTAAAATTTTAAGGCAGCAGGGTAACAAATTATTTTAAGTTGACTCAACAATTTGTTTTCTATCCCTTTAATCTAAATAATTGCAAATAACACCACCCCACTATGTGATGTAATAAAGCAGACGTACTCTCCTCCTGCAGTCGGGCCATGACCTCCACATCAGTCATGTCCTGAAGCTTATAGCTCATAGAGATGGAGTCGTCCTCCAGCTCAGAGACACTGAGCTCACTGTCTACAGACGACTGAGGACTGAGAGGCCTTTGCCGATGACTATTACCTGAAAGAGACACGGAGAAGTGCATTTTAATATTGATTGAAAATCATGGTGTCCCGTTTTGTTCATATTGTCTAATAACAAAAGTGCAAACAGAAAATAACATTCCCCATAGAAATAAATCAAATAAATAATTTTGTTAAAACTAAACATTTCAGTCGGCACCGATAGCCTTGTGGGCAGTGAGGTAACACACAGCGACGCTGCACTATGGGCATCCCGAGTTCGAATCCAAGCTCAAGGACCTTTCCCGATCCCCCTTCCTTCTCTCTCTCACTTTGCTTCCTGTCAGTTATGATCTGTCCTATTGTAATAAAGGCCAAAAATAAATCTTAAAAATAATAATAATAATAATACTTTACTGACTGCAGAAATTATTTTGGGTTATATTTATTTTTCTGGTGTTTTTGTTTGTTTTTTGTATATTACAAAAAAGATATCACAATAAATATTACTTATGATGTTGTCTTTGTTTTATGTAAACTAAATTAAACATTCACTAACAATGTTTTTACTTTTATCTTAATTGAAAATTCTACTATCATATTATTTATGGTGAAATTAAGATGTAAAAAGCCCAAAAATTATACTGACTTACGTTAAGTAACACTTTGGCTTGTATCTAAAGAAAATCTAATCATATAATCTTTTTGCTTCGTACGAATGATTTTGTCTTCGGGGAAAGAAAATCTATAAATATAATCAGACAAAATATGATTATTTTTTAAAGATGGTCTGAAGTATATTTTTGGAGTCAACAAAACTACTGCTTTTTTTAAAGAAATAAATTAATACATTAATCTGCAAGGATAAATAAAGGTGATCAAAAGTGACAGAAAAGACATTTTTATTTCGAATGCTTTTCTTTTGAACATTGTTCATCAAAAAATCCTGAAAAATATATATGTTTTCCACAGACATACCCGGATACGCGGCCATATTGGCGATACTCGGATGTAAACAACAGCATGGATTGCAGGGTTAATGTACTACTGACTATGTTGTTCTGCTAATTTATGCTGTCTAAACCACGGAAAAAAACTTGCGGAAGCTGCTAAATCATATAGAGAAGGACTTAGTAAGAGCGCAATAACTAAAGTTAGGTGGTAAAGATACATACGAGCAGAATTAATTAAGATTTTAGCCTAATATTTCACCTACCTGACTAGAAATAAGTACAAACATGAATGTTGTCAAGATTCTTGCCCTGGAAATTCTGTTTCAGTTTGGCCAAACACACTGGAGAAGTTGTGTGTATACTTTGTGGAGCACAATGGGAGATCCTGGTCAAACTTACTGTGTGTAGCCGTGTGATAGAGGAATGTGGGTGATCTTTCGGTTAGGCTTAAGCAGTTCCTCCCTGTGAGAGGCTTCTGATGGTTTGGTGAAGGTGGATCTGGACAGAGATGATCTGAGATGATATATCACATTATGGTGAGAAAAAATGACCTGTAATAACACTGAGCAAAACTTCACAGGATAAAGACTACATTAAATTTAATTTTTGTATACAAAAAAATCTTTGTTGGGTTATATCACTTGCTGTCCAATGTAAAATCTGTCCTGTGGCAAAACTAGTTCAGAACCACTGATCTAATGCATATAAATCTATAATCCAACCAGGACCATATGCTGACCTTCCGTGACCAAGTATCACAACCAAATCTTTGTCTTGTGTAACAGATGCTGCAACGGTCACTTCCAGACCCCATGAGGTCATCACAACTCTTCAGTGATGTCTCACATTTCACATGGCTTGAAAAATGCTGAGCTGATTGAAGGAAATGATACTTGATGCCTGAATAAAATCAATATGTTCTTTCTCAGCTATTCTGACTGATACTATGTTTCT
The DNA here is from genome assembly GCA_019740295.1 of Labeo calbasu. Taxonomy (NCBI): domain Eukaryota; kingdom Metazoa; phylum Chordata; class Actinopteri; order Cypriniformes; family Cyprinidae; genus Labeo; species Labeo calbasu. The sequence goes on along the minus strand of JAHKKF010490840.1, from coordinate 337 downwards.
CAACTACCCAGTTTAACAGTATATTTCAAGGAAAAATGAATACCATTCTATATTATACATATGACCCTAGTGAAAGTGAAGGGCTCTTAAAGGGAAAGTTTGCCCAAAAATGAAAACTCTGTCATTAATTATTCACCCTCATTTTGTTCCAAACTCGTAAGACCTTTGTTCATCTTCAGAACACAAATTAAGATATTTCTGATGAAATCCGAGAGCTTTCTGACCCTGCATAGACAGCAGGACACATTCAAGGCCCATAAAATAAAATAAAATAAAATAAAATAAAATAAAATAAAATAAAATAAAATAAAATAAAATAAAATAAAATAAAATAAAA
>JAHKKF010490835.1:0-24944 GCA_019740295.1 Labeo calbasu | reverse complement strand
AATAATAAAAAAAAAAACATATGATATAGCTAAAATCACATTAAAACTTAATATATTTTATGTTAATATATATATATATATATATATATATATATATACTACCAGTCAAACGTTTTTGCACAGTAAGATTTTTTTAAAGAAGTCTCTTCTGCTCACCAAGTCTGCATTTATTTAATCGAAAGTACAGCAAAAACAGTAAAATTTTGAAATATTTTTACTATTTAAAATAACTGTTTTCTATTTGAATATATTTTAAAATATTTATATTATTTTTTTTTTAATATAATATATTCCTGTGATTTTAAAGCTGGATTTTTTTTTTACATCATTACTCCAGTCACATGATCCTACAGAAATCATTCTAATATTCTGATTTGCTGCTCAAAAAACATTTATTATTATTATAATGAAAACAGCGGAGTAGAATTTTTTCAGGTTTCTTCGCTTTGGTCAATTTAAAGCATCCTTGCTAAATAAATGTATTAAAATATATATATTTTATTATTGACTCCAATAAAATCACTGCTTTTGAATGGTATAGTCCGTGTATAATGTTACAAAAGCTTTTTATTTCAGATAAATGCTGATCTTTGGATCTTTCTATTCTTTAAAGAATCCTAAGAAAATTCCTAAGAATACTGATAATAATAAAAAAAAATGTTTCTTCAACAGCAAATCAGCATATTAGAATGATTTCTGAGATCCAAGTGACACTGCAGACTGGAGTAATGATGCTGAAAATGTAGCTTTGATCACAGGAATAAATTATATTTTAAAATATATTCAAATAGAAAACAGTTATTTTAAGTAGTAAAAATATTTCAAAATTTTACTGTTTTTGCTGAACTTTGGATCAAACAAATATAGGCTTGGTAAGCAAAAGAGATGAAACATTACAAATCTTACTGTTCAAAAACTTTTGACTGGTAGTGTATCTGTGTATAGATGTGTTAATATCTTCTTAATGAGTGTAATGAAGTGTTACAAATCATTAATTAGTAAATAATAGTCAGAAAAGTACACACTCACAGCACATGAGCACTGAGGTTTTTCCTATGTTGATCACTTGGAGTTGTTAGCCCTTGCTGTTGTTTTTTTGTTTAGTCGCAGAATCGTCAGTCCTCTAGTGTGAGAAAAGAGAAAGTCATATCTGTTAGTTTGTGGAAACTAAAGTAAAGTGAAAAAAAGTTTTTTTAGAAGTGATAAAGGACCTTGTTTACCTCTGAGTCAGAAAGAGGGCTATAGAACAAATCAAAGAAGTTCAAGGAGATGAATGCACTCTGCTGCAGTGTGAGAATGCTGGACGTTCAGAACTCAATAAACCTGCACAGAGAATGTAGAACATTTCGTATTCTATTCCGTCAATGTGCCAGCTGATTACAGAAAATACATCTCAACAATGCTTAGCTTGTTACAGATATTTCTTTTGCGTCAAACTGAAAATGTAAAATAATCACACTAATTCACACAGACAGTAGCAAAAGGGCACAAGACGAAAAAAAGGGCAGCACAAAATATTGATTCTATCAAAAGGGAATGTCAAATTGTCAGGTATTTAAGGTTAGTGTGATACAGAACTTACATTTAATAATAAGCTACATAATATAAAGGTCAACCAATAATTAAAATTCTCTATTTACATCAAAACGGTAAATTTCTTTAAATGTTATACAAGCTTTGTGATAGACAAACCAAATATAGGTTATTTCCTTTTCAAATTTTCCCCTCTTTCCTTCAAACTCTGTTCTGCAAATTCAAAATTATATGTTTAGTGTCAGTTTAGTGTTGGTGATGCTAACCTGCCATTTAGAATTACTGCATCCTAAAGCAAACTAAAACATTTAAGTTACGCTGACTTTTCAGTGAAATTTTCAGTGAAAAACTAAATAACAGTACATTTCAGAGCGCTTTTCACAAAAATCTATCATTTGGCTTCAGAAGACCTAATGTTTTTGTCCTTTTACCAGCATGACAGACATGGTCACTGAACTGCTGTTGAGAAAAAGAAACGTAAACATTTTTTACTTTTAGAAATTTCAGCTTTTTCCAAAAGAAACATTTCATGCATATGGGTTTTAAATAGGTCTGGGTAAAAAAAATATAAATTTCTCTGTTTAAATCGATTCTCATTTTTATGAAACAATATCGATTCTTATCAAATCCCAAGAATCGATTAGTCTAGCCTGTTTTCATTTAATGAACGAAGTTGTAGCGTTCATCCCAACCAGTAAATCGTAATAAGCTTTGTGCTTTGTTACTTTTTATACGAAACAAAGTCTCCGATTTCAAATTCTGTCCATTTTATTACAATATTCAAACAACAGTTATCGTTTTGGTGTTGTTTAATAAGAGTGACAGATCGTTGTAGCGCCTCAGTTCAGAGAAGCGGCAACTCAACTCCACTTTAATACCAGTTTAGCACAAAATAAACATGAATGAACATCCGAAGGTATGTTAAAAGAAAGAGTACAAGTTATCGAAATCCGTATCCTGTCTAATCGCTCAATCAGTGTTTCAACCATGGAAGGATGTTAATATAACAGCTTGTAAAGAATGTGTCACTTCACATTTACCTCAGAAAAAACATATTCGGTGACCATAATCTTGTTAGTCAGCTAGAAAAATTAACTCTAGAGATGAGAATTTGCTAAATATATGCACCATATAACATATTCATTACAATTTTTTTACTGTTCTTCAATATTTTACGTCCCTACTATAAAAAAAATAATAGAAGCCATCACAGAAATTCTAATGGTTTCCACTTTCAATGGTTTAACCATTAAACCATTGGTTTCCTGTAGTGTGTTTTAAGACATATTCCATTAGGATTTAGTGATTTCACAAGCCAGCAATAAAAGGTGACCAATTACCAGTAGAGACCAACAGGGTCAATTACAGTTTCCATTAAAACCTATACAAATCCTTTATAACCAGTAAAACCATTACAAATTTCGTGATGGTGTTTGCTTTTTTCAGCAGGGGTATTAATTAATCTGTTAAGTTTTTAGGGCAACCACCATTAAATTGGAGTAGAAATATAATTATGAAATTGTAAAGTTTATAAAAACTTAACTGAGTGTAATTTAAGTGTTTGTATACAAATCAGTTAATTTTAACCCTGAATATTATAATGTAGTACCAGCTGACTCTCATGTATATTTTACAGCTTTATCTAAGAGATTTTCTTTCATTTCATTCTTTCAATTTGCCATGTACTGTACCAGATATATATCCAAAAATAATCGATATTGATTTGAATCACAAGCTTGTGAACAGAAATTTAATCGTGAAATGCACGTCAATACCCAGCTCTAGTTTGAAACATGTAAGACTACTCTTTTTTTAATTTGTAAATCTAAAATTAGGCCACTTATATAACATCTGAAAACATTTTACTTTGAGTAATAATTTAGCCCTCTCTTTATATCAAACATCTGCTTGAAGGATCCCAAACAGACAGTCAACAGAAATCAATTACAGATCCATCAGAGGTCAGAGGAGGCATGTGACAATGTCTGCCAGAGGTGCCGAATGCTCTCTGGGGTGGAAGGGGTGAGCTGAGCGCTGCCCGTCCTACACAAAACAATAATCACTACTGTATCTTGACTAGGTGATGGCCTGAAGCACCTTAGCTGACTCCACACATCTCTGTCTCTCACTTCCAAGTAAAGTGCCCATAAGTGGGGTGTTGTCATGGTGACCGCATTCATAGGGTGATCATTTGTTCATTTACATAGCATAGGATGGTTGAAGAAATCTGAATTCCATGCATTCAGATCCCGTTTGATGGGCCTGCAGCTGCCCAGAGTGCCTCGGCCTCCATCTGATTCACAATTAGATTCTCCCCCGTCATTAGCAGCCCGCAAGGTCGACACGGGGTGCATCTCGCCTGCTCGGTAATCACCGTCGATGGGACTGGATGGCCACTGCGCTCGCTGATTGCAGAACCGCTCGGCAGATAAACCGGGACTGGGTGTTGAAGAAACGCCGTTCCTCATCAAGGACTCGTGTAGTGTCATCAGTCGCTCCCTGAAGAAGATTATCTCACATATCATCAGTCGTTAGGGGAGAATAACAGACGCAAGGACTTCGGCATTACGCCAGAGAGGAGAAAAGTGTCTGAATGTCATTAAAATGAAAAAGGCAGAGTGGCTGGATTGCGACTTTGAGTGATGTGTCTGTTGACAGGTGCTAGGAGCACTTCACTCATCTTACGCTCCACATGGAGACCTCTTATTGACTGCAGCCATTACATGAATTCAGCTGCTGTGCTACTGCAAGGGAACGTAAAATTTCTGATTTAACCTTAAATAGTGATACTGTTGTAGCAGTGTAGGGTACAAAAAGAATATGCACTTTTTATGCTTCCAAAATGGGTCTTTTTACAGGAAGCTTTTTAGTCCTAAATACTGTTCTTTCACATATTCATTCAAAAACAACTAAATTAATCCCCACCAATGAGCTTGAAAATCATAAGTCGTTGGTCTCAAATTATATAGGTGATAATTTAAAGGGATCATTGGATGCCCATTTTTCACAAGTTGATACGATTCTTTAGGGTCTTAATGAAAAGTCTATAATATTCTTTGGTTAAAAATTCTCAATGGCAGTGTAAAACAACACCCTGGATTGTTCCTTTAAATGCAAATGAGCTCTGCTCGCCCCGCCTCTCTTTTCTCTCTGTGGAGTGACTAACTGTGCTCTGAGAGATTGTTTACTTTAGCCGCATTTAGCGTGTTTAGCCACAAAACTTGCTAACTAGCACGTTATTAGGAAAGGTGATTGCAGAGATTCCTAAAAAAAACTCTTTTATTCACTTCTGTTGTAGGTTAAGCTGGATCCTGAATGATTTGTGCGAACATAGACGCATTTATGTAGACTGAGAGGTGCATTCCATTCACAAACAAACGTAATCCACTGCATCTTTAGCGGCTCAGATGTCGGGAGTAAATGACGACCACTATGTTCGTTATTACATCCAGCAACACAACACCTTAATCACTCAATCGGAGATATTCTTGTCTAACTTACGTCCCTGCTCCGGCTTCGAAACAATGGAGGTCGGACTGTTACAGCTGATTTAGGGAGGGTCTGAGGTAAGACGTGCATGTCAATCAACTAACGTGGGAGCGGCCTCTGTCGATGTGACGCCACACCGACAGGCATCTGAGAATGGCTCGATTTGAAAAAGCAGATATTATTTTTACAGATTAATTAAAAACCACTGCATGGATTTTTATCATTATAGGGTAGATGTGTACATATACTGCCAACATGCTAGTCAAACGAGTGCGGAAATGGTACCGGTAATGAAGCAACTTCAGTACAACAACAGCGAACAGTGATGTTGTCATTATGTAAGTAAAAACAAATTTTCCTGTCAGCTGTTATACTGTGCTCATGTTGTGTGCTCTCCAATTGCATGCACAAACGTGGCAGCGTGCACTGCCTGTATCATTTCATATAAAGCACAAATTAAACTATGAGCATTCGTGTCAGATCCACTTCAAGTTCACCAGTGGCAGCTCTTAAAGTAATAGCAGCCAAATATCCTAAAAACCCAGCTGCTGTGATGTCAATTATTATTAACCAAAGAACAAAAGAAAAAAGAGGAAAGCAATAACTTTTGTAGCTTTAAGGATTTATCTACACTCTAAAAAAATGCTGCTTTTTTTACCCAAATGCTGCCCACTGGGACATTTTATTGGGTTATTTTTAATATTTTTTTACCCAGGTGCTGGGTAATTTTTCTGTAACTAAGTTGCTGGGTCATTTTTAACGCTGGGTTATTTTTTTCTACCCAGCCGCTGAGTTACAGTCAGAGCACGGGCTTTTTGAGTCCTCTACAGGAAAGACAGATTCTCAGTGCTGCCCATTTGGTGCACTTCTTCAGCAAAATAAATATTTGTATACATTTTATTTCATTTATAAAGTCTTTACTGTTTTGTAAATTCTCTTATGCAACACAACATAAGGACGAGATGTCAGTCAGCTGCGTCAGCAGCAGTTGTTTCGCAGGATGGAAATGCCTTTTGCCTTGCATAAAATAAATGGATTTTATTCATTATAGTACAGAGTTTAATTTAATTTGATGTTAAAATATGATTTCTAATGTCAGTACTGTTTGTTTATGGGCAGGTTTTGGAGTCAGTCACAGCATCCTTTAGCTACGAGTCAAACGCAAGGCCGCGGTCTGAGGTTCGCAGTTACCCGGTGAACAGCAGACCTTCACCAGCTCAGATTTCGGCAACACACCGGCATAATTAGCGCTATTTCTGTACAAAGTGATTACAGAGAATGATTGAATACTCTAATGCTACTTTTAAATGTTACAATTTTATGTCTTAAATGCTTGTTAAACAAGTTTAAATATAATATTATAAACTATGCTGTATTCACCCAAATAGATTCAATTTTTCTTGTATTTTGTCCATGTGTTCATGCTTAATAATAAAAGTTCATCTTTTCATTATTGCTGTTGCCTCTAGTAATTCTGTGTGTGTGTGTGTGTGTGTGTGTGTTTTATAAGTTCCAGTCCATTTTAAGCTAGCAATAAAATAATTTTTAAATAAAATAACCCAGCATGTTTGGTAAAAACATTTAACCCAACCAGCTGGGTCAAAATTACCCAGCACTTGTATTGTCACTGGGTTGCCAAATAACCAAAGCTGGGTTGTTTTTAACCCAGCATTTTTAGAGTGTATGTTTAATTTAGTACTTAGTGTTTGATAACTTTATTCGGTTTCTGTATATACTTGCTGAAGGTCACAGGTAAATAATAGGTTTATGTGACGATTGTTTTAAGATCACTTAAATTAGAAGTTATTTTTTAATAAATGTTAAAATTGATAGCTCAATTATACTGTAATGTTAGTACAGTCAGTGGTTAAATATTAGAGAAAAAAAACAATTTCCTAGAGACATCAGTACTATTGGTATCAGTGACACTCGCCGTCAAAAGGTGCCATTAAACAGTAAATACTAAAAAATACTGTTTTTAAGTTGTTTTTATATTACATTACATTTTACATTTGAAGATTGAATGAAATATATTAATGAAGTATATTAAAAACCTTAATGTTCATGATTAATCATGATTAATCGTGATTAATTTCAGAAAAAAAATGTGCGATTAATTAACTTCTTTTAATCGATTGACTGCACTACTTCATAATTTCATAATGTTACAAAAAAAGGACAAGGTCTTTAGTCCTGTTGTACTATAATGTGCTCATGTGGAATCAGTTATAAAACACAAAACAAGCATTGCAATAAGGCAAAACAAAGAAAAATGCTAAAATATATTATTGTGAGTACAGTAACCTGTATATTTAATCCATATTTAATCAAGTAAATCAATATAATATTAAATATTTAGTAAACATGATAATTCAACAATAATAACAATAAACAGTAGTAGTAATAGTAGTAGTAGTATTACAAGAGGTTTTATCTAAGTCCACCTTATTTTTAATGTAAGAGCAGGCGTCGACATTTCCGGTTTCAATCACTTATTTTATCTGTACAAAGAGAGTTTTATATTGCAAACCAGTAGGGTTTTTAATAATATCACAATCACAATTTATTATCATAATCATAGTCACACTGGTTTGTAGCACAAATAGTGTTACTGTTTAATGAAATTTGTTATTCCTCTAATAGCGGGTAATGAATTGGAAATCTAGCACAATCAAAAAAAATAACTTACTTCTGTGTTGCAAAATAAGGTAGATAACTCCTGTAGAAACCTAAATCCAAGCACATCTCCACCACCAGCAGAGGGAGATGTTGCTGCTGTGATCCCGACGGTCTGCTGAGAATCCACTGCTGAGATTTTTTCTGCATCTTAACAAGAACACATTCTTTGAGCTGAAAACCCTCACACATGCCACACATTCTTCTCATGGTCAATTCAAACCATTTCATTAGTCTTCAAAATGAAGAACTATGCAGAGCATCTCAGGGCCATATTTAATATCCAAACTGCTTTTGTTTTCTCAGTGGCACTCACCGGTCAGTCACTTGATAAAGACAAGGCAAATGCGGACAGCAAAAACATGACGTAGCACTCAAAACCTGCACTGCAGTTTATCCCAGGAAATTTTACAGACAACAACAGCAAAAAGCCTTTTGATGCAGTGAGCAGAAGCAGACTCTATTCGTTAATTTGATTCCCGCAAGCTCCTCGCTCATGAGATGCTCATAGCTGCATCACTTTGCCGCTGAGCTTAACGCGTAATTCCCAAAAGCACATTCAGGGTTTGGAATGAATCCAAACTGCCCGTGAGGCCCTGAGCAAGACAACAGCCACGTACGACTTTACCAGCGTCTGCTGTGGGTCAGCAGCTGGGGTTCGGTTGGTATGGAGACACAACTGACTATCAAGAATCTGCATTAACTGAGCGGAAAAAGAGCAGAGCACGACACGGCCACATGGATTGGTTTAGGATTAGAAAGTGTTGCCATATACGTAAACATAGACGCAAATGCAAATAACACACACAAACACAGAGTTTTTCAAGTTTACAGTACCGCTTTTAACTAGAAAAATGTTCCCCTTAGGGAAACTGCTTGACTGCTCACTGATCCAAGGATAAGTAAATTAAAAAGAAACATGCCCAAACAACAAGGAAATGTTGTTTGATGTTTTAAGCATTACAGTAATTAGCAGTCTCACTTCTGAATCAGTTACAATTATTTTTAATGATTTATTCAAAGACAAAACAACACAAAAAACTGTTTTTTACTATTTATTCATGTTGTAATGAGGATAAGCGAGAGAGACACTGAAAGATTGAGTGAAAGGAGACAAAGACGTGGAGAGAAAGGATGGGGTGAGGGGTGTCCATTTGTCTTCGGACGAGGAGGGAGGTGCCAGATTCTGGGAGGTTTGGATACCCTATTGATGCCCCCAAAAACCATCCAGCCCCTCTTTCACCCCCTTTTTTTCTTTATCCCTCGATTCCATCCTTTATTTCTCCCCCGTGCTTTCTTATCCTTCCACAAGCCTCTCTCACTCCCAGTCCTGAAGGAACACTCGGCTTGGTAAGTATAACAACACTGAGAGAAACGATAATATGAAACTTTTTTTTAGAATGCAGGTGCGTGAGTGGTATAAATAGAAGGGAAACGCATCATATTCCTGTGCTAGTTTTCTTTATAATAGGATTTGGCGAATTATCAGGCTGGTGTTTAATTAAATTGACGTACTGTATACATACTCGTCCTGATGTATTCAAATTTTGTAAAGAGAACAAAATGCTAATTATATAAATAAATTATAAAAATGTAATTTTGCCATTTTAAATTTGGAATTTAAAAATTGTTTATTATTTAATAATTATATAAAATAAGTAAATGTATTATTTAAAAAAAAATTACAGTCATTGTGTGTTTTTATTTGTTTTTATTACTATTTTATTTTTTATTTCATTTATATTTTCATTTATTTTTTTGTAATTTTCTATTAGTTTTTGATCGCCTGTATAGTTTTTACTCAATTTAATTTAATTTTTATTTTAGTACAGATAAACTAAATGTAAATGAGAAACTAGTTAAAATTTGAAAAAAAAAAAAAGAAAAGGTTTTTTTTAATATATTATCTTTTATTTTAGTTAAGATACGTGACCCTGGACCACAAAACCAGTCTTAAGTAGCAACGCTATATTTGTAACAACAGCCAACAATACATTGTATGGGTCAAATTTATAACATTTTCTTTTATGCCAAAAATCATTAGGATATTAAGTAAAGATCATGTTCCATTAAGATATTTTATACATTTCCAACCGTAAATATATCAAAACTTAATTTTTGATTAGAAATATGCATTCCAACTTTAAAGGCGATTTCTTAATATTCAGATTTTTTTGCACCCTCACATTCCAGATTTTCAAGTTGTATCTCGGCCAAATATTGTCCTATCCTAACAAACTATGCATCAGTGGAAAGCTCATTTATTTTCAGCTTTTTAGATGATGTATAAACCTCACTTTCAAAAAATGGACCCTTATGATTGTTTTTGTGGTCCACAGTCACATATGTTATTTCAATTCAAGCCACTAATGTGTTTATGGTTTTAGTTTTAGTAAACTATAATAACCCTGCATCATGTACGTTTTTCTTCTCTGCTTTGCAGGTGCTGTAATTCCATCTCCATTCTGAGGGTGCTTTGTGTACCCCGAACCAGGGATTTCTTCCATTCTTTAACTTGCACTGACACGACCATGCGAGGGCGGGATCTACTCTTCGTCTTTTCCCTCCTTTTCCTCGTCCTGTCATTCTCTGAGGCAAAAAAGAAGTCCAAGCAGCCATCAGATGCAGTGACTGGATCAGACAGTACACCAGTAAATCCCTCACTGGGGTCAGGTCAACTGAGCACAAAAGATGGGCACCGCTGCACCTGGGAGACGCTTGAGAGAGGAGCTAACATCCTGCTCCAGGTGAGCTGCACCGCCCAAAGTGAGGAGGGGCTCGGACCTCACTACACGTGCCAGTTTGCTGGAAAACCTCAGGAATGCTCCATCTACAGCACTCAGTCCTCCCAGTACTGGAAACAGGTGGTGAGCAAACTGAAGAAACGAAAGAACGCTTGCGAGGGGGAGAAAGTCCTAAAAACGCGACTGTGTAAAAAAGCGCCCAGCGCATCCCACATGAAGCTCACGGAGAGAAGCGGAGAAGAGACGACCACGCACACGAGCAAGAAGATGCCAGAAGACAACAAACGGAAAACGGAGGCACCCGCGACGAAAGAAAAAGAAGTACAGAAGAAGAAGGAAGAGGAGGTGAAGAAAGAAGAGGATGAGGGGTTTGGAGTCATGAATGATGGATTCTCAGACATGGCGCCCGCTGTGAGCTACTGCGGAGAGGGATGGCATTCTGTCTGCAACTTCTTTGTCAAGTTTTTTGATGGTTAAAAAAGAGAAACATCTGCTATCAATGCTTTTTCGGACCCAGTGGAGGATATAAATGTTGTTGCATGTGAAAAAGATGGAAAGGTATGGAAGCCCGTTTTCGCCACTGAATTAAAATAATTTTAAAAAAGGTAACTGCGACTTTTTATCTCACAATTCTTTTTTTAGAATTGTGAGATATAGACACACAATTGCAAGTTATAAAGTCATAATTGTGAGATGCAAACTTGCAAATCGGAATTTCGTGATATAAACTCGCAATTTCGAGTTATAAAGTCAGAATTGCAAGACATTAAGTCTAAGAAATAAAGTCGCAATTCTGAGAAATAAAGTCAGAACTGCAAGATATAAACTCACAATTCTGACTTTTTTTTAAGTTTTACATTTTTTTTAAGTTTATATCTCGAAATTGTAACTTTTTTCTCAGAAAAGCGAGTTTATATTGCATTTCTGATGTTATAACATGCAACTGCGAGTTATTACATCAGAATTGAGAGATAAAAACGGACAATTCTGAGAACATATCAGTACTTTTTCCCTCGAAATTGGACTTCATAACTCGCAATTGCGAGTTTATATCTCACAATTCTGAGAAAAAAGTCAGAGTTGCGAGATTCAAACCCGTATTTGCAAAAAAAAAGTCAGAATTGTGAGATAAAAACTAACAATTCTGACTTTCTTTCTCACAATTGTGTTTATATAATGCAATTCTGAGAAAAAGTCAGAATTCTGAGTTTATATCTCGCAATTCTGACTTTATAACTCACAACTGCGAGTTTATGTTGCAAAATTGTGAGTTCATATCATGTAATGCTGTAAAAACAAGTCAGAATTGTGAGATAAAAAGTCGCAATAACCTTTTTTTATTTGTTATTCAGTGGCGGAAACAGGTTTTTATACAACGATGACGCTGTCTGGTGTCAAAAAAAATTACTTAGAAGTTGTTCACCATCTAGTCTGCACCCTGAAAACATCATGGATAAAAAATCCTGTTGTGAAGATGAAGACAAATAGACACAGAGAATTTAGTTTTTGTATAATATTTAACAATCACACTAATTGCATTAATTCACACGATCTTAATAACAAAGAATTACGTGTATATTGTAACTAAACCTGTTTTAACTTTTTGTAGATATGAATAATCGTATTTTGTATTCCACACATGACCTTTTTACTTATTATGAAAATTGTTGTATATGATTATTGCCAATAATGTTCAGATCAATAAAAATACATTTAATTAATGAAATATGCATATATATTGTATATTTTTAAGAAAAATGTTATAGATATATGCATCATTCCGTCACTTTTAGATTGAATCGCAGTGCTTCACACAGCTGAATGACAAGATTTAAAGTCATTCAGATCTCACTTAAGATGAATAAAAGAGCCTTGCACTTTCATGAACTATTTATATGGAGCATTCATGTGTATATAGGTGTTTGTCAGTGAGTATGTTATATTCAGACAGCTCTGTTGTGCACTCAGCATCACAGTCGGCCGTATCAGTGGTCTAAAATGACGGTCACAGAAAATCGAGGAGCTCGTATGATAGTTCAAATCGATGAAATGCACCATTTAAGTGGCTTTCACCTTCCCCCCCATGAGCCAATTGGCGAAGAAGAGGAAAATATTGTGGGGGAGAAAATGGCTCTTTTGTTCAGGCTTTTCTGTGGTCTCACAACTGCCTACAGCGACACATTTAATAAGCAAGCTGTGCAGCTAAATTGTTGGACAAAGAGGCTAGATTCAGAGTCATCTGTTGAAGGCTTAACTTGCTGCCTAAAACATTCTGAGTCAGCCAAGCGAGCAGAGATAGATTACAATATTACGTTCATAATCACAAATGGATTTTGTCAATAGACTCAGAGGCAGGGTTAATACAACAGATTCATCTTTTCACCTCAGCATTGGGAGAACGATACTACACAGATGTCTAAAGCTCTCTGGAGTGCAGATCTTTTGTATATTATAAGGATAAATAGACTCCTACTGACTTAGCTTTGTTAAATTCAACTCACCTGTAAAAGTGACTTTCATATGTGCCAAATTGGTATCTGGCTTAAGCAATGTCTGTAATACATGATCTGATCACCCAGAAGCATACAATTTGAAATTTGCTATCTTTGCTCATGCTTTTTGAGACAATCGCCAAATATCATGTGGATGACGCTTAATATTTATTTATCCAATGCATTAATTACAGGTCTAGAAACAGATTTTTGAAGTATCAATCATTTGTTTTGGTCACAAATCAATTTAAAATGATGAAAATCAGATTAACTGTGATTCGGAGAAAAGTAGCTATCAGTCAATAGTATAAAACACAAAAAATAAATAAATTATTGGCATGCGACATTGAAAAAATACTGAATCAAGTCATTAAGAAAAGAGAAGAATTGAATCAAATCTTATTGTTAATCGGATCGAATGGTTCTGAACTGGCAAAAATCAAAGATTGTGCTCTGAACTATAGCTGCAGTGAAGTGTATTTACTGTCAAGGCCAACACGATAGGCATGTTTAGAGAAAGATTTCCAGGCATTCTCTTTTCTCACTACAAAAATTGCTGTCTGAAATATATAAAATAAATAAATAATATTTCTTTAAAAGAACTAATCACCCTTTTTTCTCAGCTGAATATTTGGCGAGGTGCTGCAGTTGTAGTTGCGCATTTGTATGTGCGTGTTTGTGTCTTTGCCTCTGCAGGGGATTTGTTGGAGATGGACGACTATAGGTAAACAACTAGCCTATGGGTTGAGCTCATGTGTGAATAAAGCAATAAGCCCCAAGAAGCTGTGGTTTACAGTGAATTTATAACAGCTTAGAAGGTGTTTAATTCACTGTAAACCATAGGCATCACAGGGCTTATTGCTTTTATAAAATGGTTATTCCATATACATAGTAAGGTTTCACAAAATAAAACAAAGCAAATAAAGTGTAATGATATCCCTGTTGAAAAGAACAGCATTAACCTGCTGGTTAGGTAGGTTTTGCTGGTTTTAGCTGGTTTTTGCTGGTCCTTTGCTGGTTTATGCTGGTCCTTAGCTGGTCCAGGACCAGCTTAAACCAGTAAAGAGCCAGCATAAACCAGCAAAGGACCAGCATAAACCAGCATCCCAGCATCAAAACCTACCTAACCAGCATATGCTGTTTTTTTCCAACAGGAATTAATAAAAAAAATTATACTTCCGCCAAACAATGCAGTTCCTCAGAAAAAGTTGTGGTTGCAACTATAAGAATCAAGGAACGAAACTATCTGTTTTATAATGGTAAAAACTTTAAATTCCACAATATTAATCAGAGTTGTGAACAAGCATTATGTAGTATGTAAGAAGGATGCTTGAGTCAAGAGCTTTAGTCTCCTATAATCCTCTTTTCAAATTCATAGAGCTCTGACTTGGATTAAACCATGTATTAGTCGTGTTTGTTTTGTTAATTTGCTGCATACACAACACTTTGGGTTAAAAGTCGACATCAACCTCTCTCCACGGAGAAGAGAGGAGAGCAGTGTTTGAGTATACCTAATATAAAAACTGGCGGAGCTACTAGACTTTTTCACAGTGCTCGCTAGCGGAAGTCGTTAGATCGAAAAAAAAAGCGGCGGCTGGCGGTGTGATGGCAGCTTGACTTAACTATATTTTTCAGTAGCGTGACCGTTTTCATTGTAGTGAAGATTTTACAGGAACAAGATAAGTTTTCTAAACAATAAAGATGTGTGCAGCGAGAAAACTTTGTTTTAATTTCTGAGCAGAAGAAGCAAACACCCTCACCTGAATAGTCCTCGGTCTCTCGAATATATAGCGTCGAAAAGTTCATTCTAATGAATCGGTTCATCCTTCTGTTTGATCTCTTTTTTCTATTTTTCATTCGATTCATCCTATATGTATCTTTCTCATTTGAAGCCTCGGAAAATCCTAATCATTTTAGTGACTCGACTCATCCTAAATGGCCCCGGTCTCATTTGAAATGTTGAAAAGTCCGATTCATTTCTTCTTTAATCATGTCCTCTCATTTGTTGCGTTCGAAGGTCCGATTCATTGTAGTGAATCGGTTCGCTCAGAAGGTTAATGTAAATGAACAGATTAAAAAAAGATTCGAATTCATGTAGGCTAGTTTGTACAATTTAGTATCTGAAAACGATGTTTTTCTTGTATTTTATGCGAGTTTTAACTGTTCAGTTCAACTATTCTTCATTTATCAAGGACAGTTTAAAAGGATTGAAAATTGTTAATTTACTTACTGAGAGCAAATGTCCCTGAGAGCAAGTGTCTACAGAATTAAACACAATAGAACAAGGCTGACGGTTTAATGCTCATCATCTCAGAAACCAGACCATTACATATACATTGTGACTTTTTTTTGAGTTAGCTAATATTTCTAAGTAAATTACATAAATGATGCTCTCAGCACTTTATTCAGTTCACTTAAATGTATATTTAAGAGATCTGAAATGCTAGTAAAATTGCAGTGTTTTCGAATTGTAGATACTTAAGTGCTTGTATATGTCTTTTACAGACAGTGAACTATTGTCCATTACATGCTGTGTTTGGAGGCAGAATCTCAATGAGCTGCACATCTTCAGCCCAGTCTATCAAACAAATACACACTCAAACACACACACTCGCTTTCTTACACAGACACATCACTTACTAAACAGACTGGCTCTTAGTCTGTGCACATAAATCAAGTGTTTAAAACAGGCATTCAGCCAGATGTCCCATTTAAGGCCCCCTTTCCCATCCCGATCTACAGGGAAACAACACCAGCCTCCCCAAACCCAACTGGGACCCCTGAGAATCACACAAAGGGACTCAAGACGCTTCCCACATCGGAACAGTTTTGTACAAAGTGGAGAAGTGACCCATTCGGACACCCTTGCAATGTTCTATTCTCCAACCTGGCCTTATGCCACATTTACCCTCTTGAGCCTTACACCGATCCAATGAAAATCTGCAAAGACTGACACAAGACACAGAAAATTAGTTCTGAGATAGCAGAGGTTGGAAGCTGTGCCATGTGGAAACACAGGGCTCATGGGTAATTTGGCCAATAAGAAAATAATAAGACACCAGTGACTATTTGAGAAGTGTTAATTTGTTCACAGTATCAGAATTTCTGCTGCCTCATGGAGTTCAGCTTAAAATAAGCAGAGAAAAACATTATAAAGAATAAAACACAAGTTTTTTTTGCACGCTCGGCATCTTATGTCAGTCCGCATCTTGGCACACATCACCAAATTGCTTCATTAGCGGAAGCAGCAACGTTATTTTTAAAGATGATTTATGGAAGCAGATTAAACAGCCAACCCCAGGTCTTACAGTAATATAATGAAAACCTGTATACACTACCAACTGCAACACACACATTTGTACAGAAGGGCTGGTCATTGAGTGTGATTCAATGCCTGTGACCTCTGAACAGAACAACAGCGCCCCCAGATGGATGAGAGATATTAATGCATATCTCCAAGCCTGAGACCTGCAGTGCTGTTATCGGGACAGTCACCTGTTGGCAAAATAGCAAAATATTTAAGGGAAAAAATGAAAGAAAAACTCATCAATTTATTGAAAAACAAAACATATTTATCTAGACTGTAATTATTTAATCAATAATTAAATGTCTCACGGCGACCTAAGTTCAATTTCCGTCTCGAGGTCCTTTGGCGATCCCGCTCCCCTCTCTCCGCTCAGTGCTTTCCTGTCATCTCTCTACTGTCCTGTCCATTAAAGGCATTAAAGCCCAAAAAATATAATACATTGAAATAATATGGTAAGACACACCAATTTGCAATATCAAGCAGCGAAATGATTTGTACAGCTAAAAATAGCTAGACACGGATGTGACTGGAAGCCAGACCCATAAAATTTATAAATAGCCGCGCCAGCTTTTATGGGAAGAACAGTGTGGATACATATCATTAGGGATAATTTCTGCTTTTGTTCTGGGCCATTAAAATGTTCTGTAAAAACATAATCACTGCTGAACTTGAATTTAGTGGTCAGTAGAAGTGTCTTACAGTTATTCATGACACATAATTTGCATTTGTAAGAAATTTGTGTAGTTGCAACATGTCAAATAACGCTCTATGCCAGGCTTTTTTTAGATGGCTTGGTGTGGTGCATCGACCCAAACCTAGGTAGTCAGGAGAGCATCTGGTTTACTGATTGGCTGAATTAGGTCATGAGTTTGGTAATCTGGCTGACATGAGACTGTCCCATAAAACTACACAGTCTGTGCTCGAGGATGGTGAAATACACATGAAACTGCTATGTGACTAACCACGCTGTTTTATATTACACCACTGTTCTCCTTCTGTAAAGATCTATCTATCTATCTCTAAAATAAGATTTTACTAACAACACTGTTGTATTAAAAGTTTAAAATGAATACTTTCTTTATAGTTTCCACTAGATGTCTCTCTTCACCATTGCATAATCCAGTTGGTAACAACTGCGCCGATTAAAACATTGAAGTTTTGTGACACAGCCAAGCACTCATTTTATTTCAGGCTTGTGTACCATAGTGGGGTTTGGCAGTACGACACAAGGCTTATTATGCAATTATAAGG
This sequence comes from Labeo calbasu, assembly GCA_019740295.1. Classification (NCBI taxonomy): domain Eukaryota; kingdom Metazoa; phylum Chordata; class Actinopteri; order Cypriniformes; family Cyprinidae; genus Labeo; species Labeo calbasu. Next base: position 7,452 of record JAHKKF010490835.1, on the reverse strand, counting down.
CTGTAGCCTAAACATATCCTTATGCTATAGAAGCAACAATGTTTATGGATGTGGTAAATCCTTGCAGATGTTATTCTACCACAAATACCCCGAAAATATATATGTTTAAGCTAAACTGTGTGATTAAATGCATTTTAGTCAAGTAGTGTTAAAGGTAAATTAGCCTACATGACATGAGGATTAACAGACCACCACAATAATACTTTTACGTTCATGCATTCAGCTAACTTAATTGAGTACATTTTAAGATTATACATGTTATCCCAATGTTACATACAGGAACATGTGATAGAAATAAATATTACATATTCGCACAATTTTTTCGCACCCGAGAGATTTGCGTTTGCCAGCAAAACTGCGGCGGAATGCAAGTTTTGTGATCAAATTAAACGTTTTGCTAGCAAACGAAAAGTTTCTTGGTGAAACGCAAAAGTTTCTCGGGGGAACGCAACGCTTTGGCGAGAGAACGCAAAATCGTTGCAATATAATTTCCAATCCTTTTCTCATAAGATCCCCGTACCATGTTCCCTGAGAAAGAGAGGACTTAGATGTTATATTTGCACATGCTTGCTAGTTTTCGCACCCCATTGGGCTGATAACCTCTAATCACCAAAAACACAGTCGAAACAGCTTCAACATTTGCACATCAATATGGAAGGTGCTAAGGTATTGATCACTGAGGTGGACATCTGGCCATGCACATCAATCAATCAATCATGCCATCACTTAATCGTTAATCAAACAATGGTCACTAAATGGTGATAAAATCACGCAACTATGAGAGAAATAGGCAAGAGACTGACTGACAGAGAGAAAATGTCAGTTTTTAAAACGCCACAGTCATGTATGGAATGGGGCCAGAGAAGAGCAATATGGACCTTTGGACCATGGTAAAATCAGCAGACATTGTAGGGTCTTAATGGTAGTGTTATATACATCTGTATAAATTGTTAGTGTCAGTGCTAACTTTAGTTCGTGGTTTATTGCAACCCACAGAAAATAAAGATTAACTTTATCCATGACCTACATTCACAGGGCAAACAAGCACGTTCAATAGATTAAAGATTACCCTGCTGGGTCACCTCTATCTGAATGAAGATAGCCTAACATTTGCAAGTCTTGAAATAAAAGAGAACATCAACTACAATCATTACTACACCCAAGATGATGTCAGTTTAACAAAATCACGGTAATTGGCAGTAAATATTCACACGCGAGTGCGATATAATTTGCACCAGCAGGGGTCCATGGCTATTAAATCTATTCCAGTGATGATTGGTCGACACAAAAATATGCGGCTCGGCTGCTGGCTGGCTGGGGAGTGGAATATGCAAATAAGCGGCATGAGGCTTTAATAAGAGGCTCGCCTTGTGCGCAGCGTGGAGTGGGTGTGTCGGCACAGCACAGAGGAAAGGCTGTAGTTCTGGGGGCTCCTAAAGAATTTTTACATTAAAATGAGCACTCTGGAATTGCTTACAAATCCCGTCTCCTCTGCAATGTGCTTTGCTCAAGAGACCACTTTAAACTGAAGCACTTTCTCCATGAGTTCAACAAGGTAAGAACGTTTTAAAAGTTTTAAACGTTTTAAAAATGCAGAGTGTTTTCTGGTGCCACTTCGAGTATGTTAAAGATTTTTTTTTAAAACAAAAACTAACTTTTCCGTGATTATTATTTTATTTTTAAATTTGTAAATGTAAATCCAGATTTAAGTGATAATGACTCTTTATTATTATTATTATTATTATTATTATTATTTTGTTTGTTTGTTTTTTACGAGGCATTCTAACAAAAAGTGTTCGAATGTTTGATTGTTGCTATGGTTACTTGCCGGGCCAACGCAATTTAAATTTAAATTCGCAAATTCTTTTTATTATCATAAGAAAATATGCACTGTAAACAACTTTTGTGCTTACTGAAATGTTTGAAACCCTAGCACATGTATTTATGTGTAAAATCAGAGCCCTACAACCTTTTGTTTTGACTTCCTGTGGGGGGTTCAAGGACCGCTGTCACAATCACTTGTCATTTCCACTCATGTCTAATTTGTATTTGTATTGTACTGCTTTCCTCTTAAAATATAATTTTATAGCATCTTAAGAAACATTTTAAAGGCATTGTACACATCTGGCTTGTCTTTTGTCTGTATGTGTTTAGAGTTCTTCATCTCCTGAGTCCCCCAATGCCGGGTCCAGTTATGCCCGTGGACGTGGCTGTGCAGCTGTACATCACCCATTCACCCCCACTTCGCAGCTTCCTGAGCTCTTATGAAGACTACAGGAAACGCAACCTGGTCAACACCTGCTACAAACCCCTGCGGCCCTGCTTGAGCTCCAGAGCCCACCTGGAGCCCCCTCATCTGGGATGGCAGACCCCAAAATCTAAGGCCAAGAAGAAGGTTGTGTTTGCCGACTCTAAGGGTATGTCATTAACAGCGGTGCATGTCTTCTCAACTTTTGATAACAGAGAACCAGCTCCATCTGAACTGCAGTTTGACCTGGAAGACCTAGAGGACATCACAGCCACTCTCCATATCAACTCAGTCCAGAGCAGAATTCTAGACTTTCCACAACCAGCAGCAGACTATCTAGATTTTCGTAGCCGGTTGCTAAAAAACTTTGTTTGTTTGGAGAACTGCACCCTTCAGGAGCGGGCCCTCACTGGTACCATCAAAGTACGCAACCTGGCCTACGAGAAGATGGTTCATGTGCGAATCACTTTTGATACTTGGAAGAGCTTCCAGGATGTGGAATGCATGTTTATGAATAACGTCTATGGTTGTCAGGATACAGACACATTCTCATTTGCCATTGAACTGCCTGGGTATGTGCCTCCTCAGAATAAGGTCGAATTTTGCATTAGCTACAGAACTGGAGAGCAGACCTACTGGGACAACAACGATGGTAGAAACTATGGACTGGTTTCAACTTCTTGGCAAGAAAACAACACATGGAATTCGACAAACCAGGGAAAGAAATCGAATGAATCTAAGAAGTTAGGCAGGAAAACACAAGACAAAGAAGTTTATAATTGTAAAAATCCGCTCCAATCCAACGGCGTTTTTCCAAACTGGCAGAGTTGGGGACGCATTACAACCAGTGTCCCCTATTGGTGACTTGAGCTCACATAATTAACTATCCAAATGTGTTGAAAGGTTTTAACAACATTTCTCTCTGTATGACAACAGAAGATGATTAACGTTCTCTTAAAAGCTCTTAATATGATTTACCTGCTGATTACTTTACAGTAGACCTAGATCAGCTGTCTATTGCCAGATTAAAGAGGGAACAGAGGCTGGTTGAAATGGTCACACAGAGTAAACTTTGTTTCTTCAGATGGAACATGTTGCTGCAGTGCAATCCAGCATGTTTCATTCTTTTGTTAAGTAAACGTGTGTGATGACCCCTTTCCTGAAGAGCTAGACATGTAAACAAGACCACTAAGGGGTCTGGAGTAAACACTTTGTTATGTCTTTATCGGTTCGTTGTAAAAAAAAAGTGCCTTTGTCTTAGGTGTGCTAAGAGAATTTTTTTGTTAAACTGCTGCCATTGTGTGCCACATCTGCAGACTGTGCACTATAAAAAATGATACCAAGTGAAAATCAAATCAAGAGAATATATCTAAAGCCTGTGTCTCGCTAGCCAATTTTCAGCCAGTTATTTCCAGTTGAAGATTCTGTTATGGAAGAGATGAACAGTTGGTATGCAACCAGTGAGATTGTCCTTCATATTGAAGGGGTAGCCTTTGCTGGTTACAAACTTTAAGAGGGAAAATAGAAATTTGAATATTTATCATATTTAATAGTACTCCATGAATAAACCAGCTTTGTAATTAATTTGGTTTTGATCATTTTGTTTATCAAGCTTTTTATCTGCAAAATGCACATGCAGGTGTCTCTTTTTTCATGTTTGTGTTGGATATGTGAAATTTTATGTGCTTAATTTAATGCAACTGAATGCAATAAGTTAAACAAATGGCCTGATAATGGTTTCTGTGCCTTAGGATCTGCTCATTGTATGTTTTCATTTATGTTTTAAGTGCAATCCAGTGAATATGAGTGGAATTGGTTGTGATGTCATGTTTGAATCAGATGTGAAGATAAGAATGGCTGTATTTTATTGAAGAAAGAATGGATGTCTCGGTAAATGAGAATGAGTATGTATTTGGTGTGATTTTTCTAAAATAAAAAATGAAATGTCACATTTTCAGATTTCTCAGTTTCTCAATAAGTGAGAATATGTCAGATCTGCCAAAATGACAACAATATTGTACTGGTGGCAATTAAGCTCATAAAAAGCATTAGGACAAAACACAAGTGATATTGAGAACTGAGTTCTTTTACTCTTCTAGAGTTAAAAGCAAATTGAGTGCTACGTCGACTAAAGTATTCAAGTTCTCAAGCAGCTGAAAAAATGGGAATAATGTAGATTTCTTAGAAGAGATTGGTCAAGTTGATGCAGTAGCCTGATACCTGGGCTTTATGAATATATCCATGTAAATCAATGCTTATGAATAGCTTTTATCAGCATATAAAGCTCTCTTTAAAATCATAAAGCAGTTTCAATTTGAAGCGGCCAGAGGTATAATGTTAGCTTATGGTCTTCTCCACTCAATGAGGAATGCAGAGAATGTAGAGAGCTACACTTTCCTACTTTTCTGAAATTTTTCAAAGCACATCTCTTCAATACAGAGAAAAGGGAAACAGATTTAAACATGAGACCTCTGATAACCCTGAATATGAACACCCTCTGCCTGGCCATGTACTGAACATACAGTTCAAAAATACCTAGCCTTGTGCCAAGCCTATTTATTAAACCAGTGAACAGAGGAACATCATGTTGATAGTAGAGGTTCTTTTAGGTTATTCCGATATCAATTGCAGTGTACGCACTGTGATAACCCTAAATAGCCAGTTATAAATATAAAAAATACCTAAAAGTAGCACTGTACGAGATACAAGCACCACAACATGCCTCTGTAGGGCAACTGAATTGGGCTAAAGAAAAACTCCACAACTTCAAGACTTTCAAAAAAACAAGAAAAAAAGGTCCATTATAATTTTGCTAATTATTTTGGATAAACATTTTGGAACAATAATTATTTTGATTGGAGTAATGATGCTAAAAATTCAACTTTGAATTCACAGGAATAAATTACATTTCAAAATATATTCAAATGGAAAAACATGATTTTAAATAGTCAAAAAATATATACTGTTTTTGCTGTACTTGGGATCAAAAAAATGCAAGCTTGGTGAGCAGACGAGACTTGTTTAAAAAAAAACATTAAAAATCTTACTGTTTAAGAACTTTTGACTGGTAGTGCTTATTTTAAAGGAAATTCTGGATTCTTTTTTTATTTCCTGAAAGAGCATAACAAGCTGCATCATGAAAGATGGTAAAAAGTCACACAGGCATTTAAATGTGTGGTATAAGGCATGTGTATATCTCATTGCACAAACACAACCATTCAAATTGCATATCAAAGTGTCGGCAAGTATTTTGCGCCTCTTACCTCATTCTTGTGTGCCAATTCTCAACGGGAAACCCAAAGACAGGCCCAAAGTAATCATTTTAATGTGTTTGTTCCTGTCATTTGGACAACATGACCTTAGAAATAGGCTTTAGTGTCTCAGACTCATGATATTTCAACTATGTGAAATACTGTTGGGAAAATGACTCAGCTCTTTCCTATAACAGGCTCACAGTTGCTTACAAAGATACTAGTTCCTTGTAGAAGAAACATTCATGATTTATGAATACGTATGTGCACCAAAAAACCGTGTATGAGGATTAGTTTTGTAAAAACTCATATTTTCAAACTGAATTGTGAGCTACATAAGTGTCATGCAGAGTCTCACCACTACCTCGCCCTGTCTCAGCGATCTTTTTTAGTCTCCAAACCTTCAGCCAGAGCAGGACATTTGCCTCCATTTTTCATGATTCTAAAACTGAAGTTATGCAAACATTAGAGGGCTGAGAGAGAGAGAGAGAGCTGGTCTGGGGAAGCAGCCATAAACAGGCCTCAGAGATGGCAGGAGAACAGTGCAGCATTCACAATCAGTCAAGAACAAGGGCTCTCTTACTGAGTGAGGAGGGAACTGGAGCGGAGTATGGAGTGGATTTGTCCATACAGCTGTGATTTCCTGCTCTGCAAAGCACTCTGTAACCATAAAGGGCACAGAAAATGTGTTTTTCCCCGGGTGTTGGCTTTACCAACTCAAAGATTTCATTTGCTTTTTTATTTCCTGTGGGCGAACTGTAAACATGTGGTGCGTTCGTTTTTTCTTGATTCAGGTTCTGTCTATGCACAGATATATCCTTGTATGATGTCTTTCATTGTTTCATTGCTATCCTGAAATTCTGACATGGCAGTTTACATAAAGTGTTATCTGATACTTTTGTACAGTGTAATTCTTCTGCTATTTTTAAAAGGGATATACTGCAGCTGTTGACACCAGTGCCAGCAGTCCATAGAAACCCATGACTCAGAATTTAGACTGCTCTCCTTCAAATACGGATTCTGAATCTGCATTTGGCCAGACTGTAACAACGCTTTCATTAATTCTACTTCAGCAGTGGACACCACCCTGTTTACAGTTTGCTTTTGCCAGTACTTGGTCAATGAGCCATTGTTTGAGTCTGGTATGAAGTCATCCAACAGCAGAAATGGCTTGAAGACTGTGAGTTTGGTCTCTGGCAATTTACATCTCATTTTATAAGGTGCTCGTTCTGGAAAAGATTCTTAATTTTGTTCCACTTAGCTGAAAGAAATCATTTTTGCCGAAACTCCCTATATAACTCTGAGCTTTGCTTGTAAGTAGAAAATATGGATGAGTCACAGTTGACCTATCGGTAAGCCCCCTCAAAAGCAGATTAGCCAATGGCATTTGAGTATCATTTGCACAAGGACTGGAACTCGGACATCTTTAGGTTTCATTGCCATAGAGAAACATTTGAAGATCTGAAGCTCTCATTGGTTTGATGGCGTTTATGCTACAAAAATGGTAAAACGATGTAGATTCCAGGGTATACTGAGAGGATAGGCAATGGAATTTGGAATTTATTTTATTATTTTCTGGTTGTCATACAATTTTCATCTACTTAAGCGAACTTTTATGTCATCTTGTCCTTCACCAAGGTATCTCAGGCTACAACTATGCTGAAGATAGTGAGTCCATGCTAACTTAATAGCTAACTGTTCTCACGTCATGTACAGTGTAGGTCAAAAACACATAAACAAAACTACATTTCGGTGCCTGTCCATATTAAAGTGGTTAAATGCAAATTAGTTTAATCTTACCCTGAGGTACATGAACACTGTTGATTCTGGATGTTGTCATTTGCGATCGTGACGACCAAAACATAAGGCTTCTTCCACTTGCATTGCGATCTGTAGAAATTATGTTTTTTGAGGAAAACCTTTCTGCATTTTTCTCCATATAATGGACTGATA
>JAHKKF010490831.1:0-14251 GCA_019740295.1 Labeo calbasu | reverse complement strand
CATGCAGCATCTCTAGTGTTATCTGATTTAAGAACAAATGACTCTTATGAGCCAGTTCATTTAAGTGAATCAAAAACACAGCGCCACCAGTGTAGTCTGATTTATGAACAAATGACTCTTTTGAGTCAGTTTATTTGAATGAATCAAATACAGCGCCACCAGTGTAGTCTGATTTATGAACAAAGACTGTTATGAGCCAGTTCATTTGAGTGAATCAAATACACACAGCATCTCTAGTGTTATCTGATTTAAGAACAAATGACTCTTATGAGCCAGTTCATTTGAGTGAATCAAATACACACAGCATCTCTAGTGTTATCTGATTTAAGAACAAATGACTCTTATGAGCCAGTTCATTTGAGTGAATCAAAAACACAGCGCCACCAGTGTAGTCTGATTTACGAACAAATGACTCTGAGCCAGTTTATCTGAGTGAATCAAATACACACAGCGCCACCAGTGTAGTCTGATTTATGAACAAATGAATCTTTTGAGTCAGTTTATTTGAATGAATCAGATACAGCGCCACCAGTATATTCTGATTTATGAACAATGACTCTTATGAGCCAGTTCATTTGAGTGAATCAAACACATAAATGACTGTTATGAACCAGTTCATTTGAGTCAATCAAATACAAACAGCACCACCAGCATAGTCTGATTTATGAACAAATGACTCTTTTGAGCCAGTTCTTTTTAGTGGTTAAAAAACACACAATATGTCCATTGTAGCTTAACAAGCCAGACAAAAACAAGACTAAAACAACAACAAAAAGTTTTATTTGATACATTTAATTGAAATAAATCTGGGAACTAACTGAATTATATTTATTTATAAAGGAAACTAACAAAATGAAACATATAAAATAGTGAAACTAAGGTTCAAATGAAAATGAAACAAAAGCTAATTCAAAGTATTGCAAAATATTGCAGTATAAGACTATATAAAAAATTGTAAATAACAGTGCCTAATTTGTCTTGTATGTATGCAAAATTGACATTATAGCCCAAATAAATTAGAACCAAATAAAAGGTACCAGTAGGTAAGCTATTTTCAGAAAATGTACAAATCTCATACTGCAGTGCAAACAAGCAATATGTTTATGAAATATCATAAACTGTGTGTTCACACTAACAGTCTCCACCCATCAACAGGTGGCAGTGTTCACTAGAGCTAGAGCACACAGGAGTGTTGTGGAACAGATAACTTCTAGAACATTTTGTGGTTGTACACACCGAGAAGTGCACTACGCCAGAACTGCTATCCTAAACACTCCACAGACTCGTCCGATGTGAATAGCTCAGAACACATGAGAAGAAAAAAAAAAAAAGAGCCAAAACAACAACAACAACAGCAAAAAAAATCATGAAACCCATGATCTAACAGTTTGGTGTGGTACTGTCCCACCACATCTTGGTAAAACACACAAACAAGCTAAGAATAGCGTCAGCACTCACTGGCCCACTGAAATACATTTTAAATGACCTCCAGCCACAGGTTCAGAGCAGAGCGGGGCGCCGTAGCCGCATAGCAAAGAGGCCTTCTCGCAAGGACATTCCACAGTATCGGGTCGAATAGTGCACTGGGAGTTTCTCTGCTGGGCATTAGGAACTGACGGAAAGTTAAACTTTTCTGTGGTTTCGACTTCTGAGACGTCTCAAAATAAAGGCAAGTTTTTTTGGACACAGGCCTGGCGTTCGCAAGTAACCTGCCTGTTTGCCGTTTGCTGGATCGCAAATTCATAGCAGAGGCCATCTGTCGTTACTCACTGAAGTGATTTCAAACCCATTTAGAAAATGTGATAAATCTTGCCGGCTGTCTGCACTCACTATCTCTTTTCCAAAACCCATTGAGCTACCTTCCTGTCTACTGCCTCCATGGACGGCTGCCTTCTAAGGCAGCATCCTAACTGAAATACAACCTCATAAGTTACTGATTTGGAGCGCTCTACAAAGCTAGCAACTCTGGAAATAGCACTCGGCATGAGAGACTCAACTCTAAATTGATTTCAAAAGAGTTTTGGTTTTAGCATGTTGCTACGTTTTTGCTAATGAATATCTCTTTTTTGATATTTTTTTTAACTTTTTTTCACTGAGCTTGTCCATGCATTTGTAATAAGTCGTACAATATTACTGTTTTTACTGTATTTTCAATCAGAAAAAGAAAACAAAACGCGAATCAGAAACATTTAAAAAATCAGTAGTGTAGTCATGTTAAAAGTATGAGGATTAGGTCACTTCCAGAACAAACATTTTTTGATAATCTACTCACCCCCATATCATCTAAGATGTTCATGTCTTTCTTTCTTCAGTCGCAAAGAAATTCAGATTTTGAGGAAAAAATTCCAGGATTTTTCTCCATATAGTGCACTTATGGAGGATCAATGAGTTGAAGGTCCAAATTGTAGTTTCAGTGCAGCTTCAAAGGGATCTACACGATCCCAGACGAGGAATAAGGATCAGTGTTGCCAAGTCTGCGGTTTTCCCGCGGAACTGGGGTACTTTAACGCTATTGCCGCGGGTTGAAGCGACCCCAAAAATGTGATATTTATCCCCTGGAATGTGAATTTTACAAGGGAAACCCTGCCAAAAATGTCTATTTTACCCAGCCAAATGCAATTTTTAACGCGATTGGGATAGTTTTGAGTAGCAATTGGGCAGGTTTTGTTGTGAAAACCTGGCAACCCTGATAAGGGTCTTGTTTAGCGAAATGATTGGTAACATGACATACTTTTTTGACCACAAATCTTCATTTTGCACTAGCTGTGCATCCACTTTACGCACTGCGTAGCCATGTTGGAAAGGTCATACGTGATGTAGGCGGAAACACCATCCCAGTTTTTACAAAGCGGCCTACACAAAAAGGTAAAACAACGATGTTGGACGATTTTGAAGCTGGAGGAAAAAATGAGATGGAGATTTTCACTCTACCCTACCTTTTTGAACCAAAGTACACAGGCAAAGAACTGACTGTGCGTGACCTTTCCAACATGATTACGTAATGCTCAAATTTTGGTGGTTAAAAAGTATACTTTTTTTTTTTTTTGGAAAATGGCCGATTGTTTTGTTAGTCAAGACCAGTGATGGGAATAATGACGTTATAAATACACAGTGTAACTAACGGCGTTATTTTTTTCAGTAACGAGTAAACAAACTAATTACTGTTTCCCCGGTAACAATAAAATGCAGCGTTACTATAATTTATTATATTATTATGATTTTATTTTTCAGTTTATCTGAATGGATACACAGCAACACCTGTATTTGACAAACCGTAAATTCTAGTGTGAAGGCACACGACTAGCCGTCGCTTTGTCTCACACACACGCAAATACAGAGCGAGAGATTCTTATATGCCATGCAGAATTGACACGCTACATGTAAACGATATTCTTTTTTGCATTTTCCTGTCAAATTAACGGAGTTCCTTTGGAATTCTTCGGCTTTTAAGAACTGTTTTTCCAGTAGTAGGCGGAACTAATGTGCAAACAGCAATCTCATTGGCTGGCGCTCACCTATTATCACCCTTGTTTTGATTTTAGCAAATCAGTTAAAGTGAACGCAGACAAATTGATTAATATTCATGAACCCAGCAGCTCATTAATCCTTAGTGCGTTTTAAATTGTTAGTAGTAGAATTCTTAGGAGTTTTGTTATCAGTATAATTTTTTTTTTACCCTTTTTTACAAAAACACTAAATGACAAACAATATCTTAAGCACCACCACCAGTCTCAAGTTCAGTCAACATGACAAATATGCATTCATACATACAAAACACAACAGTTACTTTCCCTGATAATTAGTTACTTTCATAATGATGTAACTCAGTTACTATTTGTGAGAAGTTACTAGTAACTATAATTACTTTTTCAAAGTAACTTGCTCAACACTGGTCAAGGCCCTTATTCCCTGGCTGGGATCGTGTAGAGCCCTTTGAATTTGGACCTTCAACCCGCTGATCCCCATTGAAGTCAACTATTTGGAGAAAAATCCTGGAATGTTTTTCTCAAAAATCTTCATTTCTTTTCAACTGAACAAAAAAAAGACATCTTGGATGACATGGGGGTGAGTAAATTATCCGAAAATTATAATCTGGAAGTGAGTGTCAAGGACAATTCTGAAACAAAAATTGTAAAATTCTAAAAAGAAAATGATTCTTTAAAAATCAGAAAGATAACCTATGATTCCATAATAGGATTAATGATATATTATTAAAAAAGGAGCAAAACTGAAAAAAAAGGGTTGAACAGTTTTGAGATAAAAATGTCCAAATAGTGAGCTCAACATGAAGCAAGCGTTCAATGGCTCTACAAGCTATTTCTGAATCCCTGCCCTTGTATTTCAGCCAAGTATTACTTAAATTCTCATATCATAAAAATGTGAGCGACAGCCCGACTTCATGATGTTTAGCTGAGAGTGTAATGATGAGACACAGATGACAACGTTCGAGCGTCTTTACAGCGCTAGCGCAGCTTATGTTCAGTCCTCCTCTCTCGTGCAATCAGGACATCTCGTCGTAGCTGCCATGGAAACCGGGGGTTTGTGTTTCCATAACAGTTGAGACAAGAACGAGTGACTGAGGGAGAAAGGGGTCAGGAGAAAACGGACGGATAGACCTCATGCCTCGCCACTGACATCAGCCCAGAAAAGGAGAACGGCAGACCGGATCGGTGACGCAGGCAGACACGCTCTGAAGATGTGAAGATAAGCACGAGAAGCTCTTAATAAAAACTAAAGCAGCGCGGATCACCGTTCCAATCACCCCCTGGGAAGCACGCATTCTCCCTTGTATGGACGGAGGCTCCCTGACAACATGATGTCACCTGTCTCCTTTTAACCCATGACGCAAATGTCACTAGTCGGGCTTTCGGTGGGCCTGACGTTAGCAGCAGCATCTGGTGACATGCTATCAACGTTTTAGTGTGATACCGCATCCCTAAATAGACATGGGCCGGATAGAGGACAAAGGGTTAACATTGTCAAGCGGAGTGCCAGAAGTGCAGTTGGTGGACTCACAGCATGTCGGGACAGTTGTCCGGTTTATCCAGAAGTCCTCCCTCCATGACGAAGCGCAGTACCTGCTCGTTGGACATGCCCTGGTAGGGCTGCTCGGCTAGAGTGGCGATCTCCCACAAAACCACGCCGAATGACCTGAAGAAAGAGGTTAACTGGTTAAAATAACTCTGCAGGAGCAACACAAAGACACTTACAGTAAATCACGCTAAATGTCACAAAACCCATTTGTCCAATTACGTCAGCAACCTTACACATCAAGTAACTCAATCCGGTCGGACGAGGACGGAGAGGAAAGGAATGAGGCCATTTAAGGTCAAGAGACGCACGAAGAGCCGCTTTGAGACAATTGCAGTCCTGTCGAGCCTAAAAGCAGCAGTAGCCTGCGGCGTGTCACTGAAAGGCTGCGGATGCATCCGTGTTTTATTTTTTGAGAGCCTGGAAAAACAAAACGCTCATTTTCGAAACAAAGTTGCGAACGCCGCGTGAGCCGCTGACCTGAACTTTTCTCTTTTTAGTGTGGTGTTTTTGTTAGCCCTGTGTTCCTCATTAATGAAAATGAGTCCATATATTAGCCGGCGGCCGGTGAGAAAGTGCAGCGGCGGTGCAGAAAGTCGGCAAACCCCAAATAAAAACCACACAAAGAGCGCACTGTTGCCAGTCGTTATTCATTAGTTCTCGGAGGACAAATTTTCTACATTGGCCGAGGATCTGAGACAAAGCTCAACACCCTTTAAAACAGGACTATTACAACAGTGACTTGCATCTAATTGGCTGCAACATCTGCGTGTTGAAAGACAAAACCGCATTAGAGCGGGACTTTTTCAGGGGAAGGAAACAAATAAAGACACCTAACGGCGAGGTTTATGGGAGTACGAGATGGGAGCTCGCTGTGGCGCTTTTCATCTCCCCGACTTCAAAAGCGGCAGATACGGACGGAGGGACAGGGAGGCGGGTCTGCGCTGGCACAGCAACCCCGTCATTACCAAACATCTGGAGGAGGTTAGGAGCGCACCGAGTGACAGAGCTGTGGGACGCTGGAGATTGGGAAACGGCAGAATTGGAAGAGTCGGTCTATGGCACCGTGACTCTGTTCTACTGAACCGCCGCTGCTGGGACCAAAGCTGTGGAGAGACAGTCTGTCTGAGACAAAGACACAATGTGTTTGGGCACGCTTCGCTTGGCTGGGAATGGAAGAATGTCTGGAAGTGATGCATATTCTCCCTTGACACAGGACATCAGTGGAAAAAAAACATTAAGGGTTTTCACCTCTTATAGGCCTAGGAGGCTTCCTGTCGTATTAAGAAAAATAAAGAGACAGTTTCAATGCTTTCCGAACAGTTGGGGGCCTGCAGAGTCTCTGATGGGACAGCCTGCTTCTCAAATGGAAACATCCCAGTTTTTTGGCAGTCAAAATTTGGACACACAAAAATTGATCCAAAAGCTTAATTATTTTCTTGTTCTATATAAAAATTGGACTATTTTATTTTTTTAGAAGACCCCAAGTTTGTTGTAATATTTTCTTCACATGTATTTTTTTAGGATTTTTTAGGATTTCTTATAAATATAAAACATCCTTTATTTTTTAAAAAGGGGATTTCACAAAGGGTGAAATAGGGGACACTGCCACTGATTAAAGAAGTCCTAATCTAAACAAATGTGGTACTTCTGATTTAATTTATGTCACTGTTTATGGCCACTACAGAATTCCTAAACTTCTGTTTGTGTTAAAATAAATAATTTTTTAATATAAGAATTTATTTCAAATAAATGCTGTTCTATTGAACCTTCTATTCATAAAAAAAAATTCTAAAAAAAAAAAGTATCATAATTGCATGTTTTTCAACATTGATAATAATAATAAGAAATATGAAAGAAGAAATGGTCACCAAATTAAGACATTTATAATGTTACAAAAGATTTCTATTTCAGATAAATGTTCTGAACTTTCTATTCATCAAAGAAACCTGAAAAAATTCTACTCAGCTGTTTTCAACATAATAATAAATGTTTCTTGAGCAGCAAATTAGAATGATTTCTGAAGGATCATGTGACTGGAGTAATGATGCTAAAAATTCAGCTTTGAAATCACAAGAATAAATTACACTTCAAAATATATTAAAATAGAATGCAGTTCTTTTAAATAGTAAAAATATTCCAGAATTGAACAGTTTTGCTGTACTTTGGATCAAATAAATGCAGGCTTGGTGACCGTAAGAGACTTCTTTCAAAACCATAAAAAAAAAGTACAGACCCCAAACTTTTAACCGGTTGTGTTCGAATGTTTGACCGGTACCGTACATGCAAGCACAAAACAATTCACCTACACATTCACTATGCAGAGAAGCAACTTAAAAGTTTTGCATTTATGCGTGTGTGAAGAAAAGTCAGAGAGATCAGGCGGCTCATACCAGACATCAGAATTTGTTGTGAACACTCCGTCTTTCAAAGACTCCGGAGACATCCAGCGCACCGGCAGCAGCCCTTTGCCTCCTTTGCGATAGTAATCAGTCTCGTAGATGTCCCTTGTCATGCCAAAGTCTAAACACATGAAGACAGCAAACATGAAGGTCCAGTCACACCTTTCAATCAAACGTTGTATCAAACAGATTCTTGAATTTATGGATCTATGTTACGTGCATCACACATTTACCTCCGATTTTAACTGTGAAGTCCTCAGCAACCATGCAGTTTCTGGCAGCCAGGTCCCGATGGACAAACTTGTTGGCATTGAGATATGCCATCCCGTCCGCTATCTCACCGGCCATCTGAATCATCTTCTTCAGCGGAGGCAAAGACTGGCTGCTGGAGCCCTGCTACATAGCAGAAAAAGAGCACAAAGGGTGCATTTAACACTTCTGCTTTCTTTACTATAAACCCTTTTTGAACAGCAGACTGAAATAGCAAGTAGCTTTAAAGAACTATAAAGAGTAACGAAAATGGCATGAGATCTGAGTGTGTATTTTTAAAGGTGACATATTATGAAAATCTGATTTTTTCCATGTTTAAGTGCTATAATCGACCAACCCAGAAAACGTGAAAAAAGACAACCCAGTAACTTTGTTTTGTTTTGCAAGCATGTGAAAAAAACAAGTGTGTCAGTGCTCCCCCAGTGATGTGGTAAGGGGATCTAATTATAATATTACGTTTCCATCCACGGCGCCGGCATGAACATGCAACTTCTTTCCCAGCTGTTTACCTTCACAGACATAACCAGCTGTTTTTGTATCCCATGTGTGTTTTTAACATAAACTTGTGTGTATTTGACAGTTTAAGTGCAATAGGACATGAAAGAGAACTTAGTTTAGCACTCACATGCCATGTGATAGCCGCTTTCTGTGCGTTCGCTTCGGACGTGTGTGCTCAGAAAACCGTGTATCAGATGTTTGAACTGATATCGTATAAAACGCATGATTTCAATGCAATATACATGATAATCAAAACCAAACAGATGTTTTTTAGCAGAGTATCCGAGGTAAAAGCTATAAAGCCACAGCCCTATTCTGGAAAAAGGGGCGGGGAGCAGCAGCTCATTTGCATTTAAAGAGACATGCATGAAAACAGCGTGTTTCTGATTCCATTTAAAATGAGCATTCTCAAAATAATATAATAAATGATCTGTGGGGTATTTTGAGTTGAAACTTCACAGACACATTTTGGAGACACCTGAGCAAGTGAGATAAATTACAGGATAAGTATTAGAGCAGACAGGATGTTTTTAATACCTCTTTGGAACGGAGAGAACGCAAGTAACTCTTCAGATCGCCCCGTGTCATCAGCTCCATTATAACCAGAGTGGGCTGTCCTTGTGAAACCACACCCAAAAGTCGCACCTAAATCAGGATGCAAAAAAAGAATGAGAACTGAAATGACACTATAAATACACTAAGAAAACAGCGGTTGAACAATCTATTTAAAAAACAACATTGTTTTGTCATTTCTTTGGTGCTGCCAGTGGCATAGAATTTATACACTTACATAAAAATATTTTAATAATATATTTCATAATATATTACAAGAATTTCAAAATGCGAAGTGTTGGCAAAACCAACTGCTGGATGAATTTCTGCCCTCTTTCTTACCACATGGTGACAGTTGAACTCTTTCATAACTGAAGCTTCGTTCAAGAACTCGATGCGTTCACGCATACTGGCAGATTCATTTACGGTCTTGATGGCCACTCTGGTCTCAGGTTCATCTTTGACGACGCCCTTTGCGATGCCCTCATACACCATACCAAAGGAGCCCTGACCCAGCTCACGACACATGGTGATTTTCTCCCGAGCCACTTCCCATTCATCTGGTACATACACTGAGGTCACAGAAATGGGGTCAGCTCATTTAAACATTGTATACAGAATAAATAATATATTGTGAAATAACTTATTTTGTTTTATATTGTAACCTCAACACTTAAGTAGCATGGGCATATTTGTAGCAATAGCCAAAAATACATTGTTTGGGTCAAACTTATCAATTTTTCTTTTAACCCAAAAATCATTAGAATATTAAGTAAAGATCATGCTCCATGAAGACATTTTGTAAATTTCCTACCGTAAATGTGTCAAAACCTGATTTTTGATTAGTAATATGCATTGCTAAGAACTTCATTTGAACAACTTTAATGGCGATTTTCTCAGTATTTTGATTTTTTTGCACCCTCAGAATGAAAAGCTTATTTATTCAGCTTTCAAATGATGTCAGATCAAAGATTTGACCCTTATGACTGGTTTTGTGGTCCAGGGTCACATATATAGTAGTGTTATAATGTGTATATATAGTGTTATAGTCTATATTGAGTAGTTTTACTGGAAAACTTCAAAAATATTTAAGTAAATCAGTTAAACACATAAAGACAACTTGACATAATACTCACTTTCAAATGGACTGAAGTATTCAGGGTTTACAGAAGCATATAGCACACCATTTCCTAACCTGTCACTATTCCTGAAAGGAAACATACATTAAAACACTGAAAAACAGTACTGGACACTGGAAGTCAAAATAAAGTCTATTTTTTACTAGATGGGACATCAACCTCTTTTTGGTGACAAAGACGACAGCGGAGATCACTGCGGTGAGCAACAGTAGCACTATAATAGGAATGATGATGGCCAGATAGAAAGCATTATCATTTCCTGTAAAAAAAAAAAAAAGGACATTTGTACAGAATTAAGAACTTAATATGACATTAGACCGAAACAGGCCTCTCTACATTTCCATTAAATAAGCTATCAGTAAGCATACCTCCTAAAAATATAATCATAGGTTTCTTATGTGCGCTCTTACGTTTAGGTGGTGGCACGTAGAAGGACACTGGTTCGGTCCAAGACCCGTTCCCAGCCAAAGATGTGGCTCTGACCCGGGCAGAATAATTTCCAGAGGGCAAATTGCTGAGCTGAGCTCCTCGCAGCACTCTGTACTGCTGGCGTGATACACACTCATGCTTCTCGGGCTGTAACACACACACAGTTGGTTTGTGGCATTGGCTGCAGTTTTAACTATTTCTTAATGGTGTATGAGTTAGTTGTCGCACTAACCTCAGTTCCCAGACGATATTTGATCTCATACATGAGGATCAGTCCATTGGGGTGATGAGGTTCAGGCCACCGCAGCAGCACTGTTCCTTCTCCCTTCTCATCCCTCTCTTGATTTACATTGCCGGGAATATCATCCGCTTTGTCTGGGGAAGAACATAACTGTGCTTAAGGCCAGTGCTCTCTTACAGTAATTCAATAAGATTTCAATTGCATTACCATTTTAATTGCTGTTAACAAGAACAGGATACCAAATAAAAAAAATCGTGCTGTAGGCACAGTGGAGAGTTACTGGAATTTTAATATTTGCTGCCATGGATATACAGTTATTTGTGCATGAGTTTGGTTTGTTGGTTTTGCTGACCTGCTGGTTTGGTTCTGGAGAACACAAAAGCTGCGGCACTGCAGCGGTGGATCTCGTAGTTGCAGGCGTGGATGTCGATGCGGTAAACGGTGAAGGGCTGCAGGTTGGATATCTCCATGAACTCTGTATAGACTTTGTCTTCAGAGAAAGGGTAATCTTTCTCATGCAACTTTGGGTCAGTGATGTTACTCTCCATTCCTGTGATGTTCCTGCTTGCGCCTTGAAGCAGTGTGCCGTTGGCCACTCCAAACAGGTCTCGCCGCTTTCTGTCCGGAGGTCTGAGACATGAAAAGATAAGAAATGTGTTAAAGAGGAAGAGGAGAGGAGGAAAGAAGGGGAAGGAACAGGAAAGGAAAGGAAAGGAAAGGAAAGGAAAGGAAAGGAAAGGAAAGGAAAGGAAAGGAAAGGAAAGGAAAAAAATTACAGGAAAGAGAAATAAAAAGGAGAGAGAAAATCAAATGAAAGGAAATGGAAAAAGACAAGATACAGAAAAAGGAAAAAGAATGGGGAAAAGAAATGGAAATAAGGACAGAAAAGAGGAAAAGCATAGGAAAATGAAATGGTAAAATAACAGTGGCAAAAAAACTAAATAAAAAAGAAAATGGAAACAGTAGTAAATTACAGTTACGAAAGAAAAGTAAGAGGAAATAAAATGAAAGGGAAGAGAAAAATATAGGAAACAAAAAGAAAGACAGAGAAAAAGGACATCAAATGAGGGGAAAATGAAAATGAGTACAAAAAAGAGGAAAAGGAAGTAGTAAATGACAGTGAGTAAGGAAATAAAATGGGGAAAAGTAGTAGGAGAATGAAAAAGGAGAGGAAATGGAATAGAACCAGGAAAATGAAAAGAATCAGTAAATGACAGTAAGAAACGAAAGGAAGAAGAAATAAGACTACAAAATAACAGTAGGAAATTAGGAAAGGAAAGGAAAGGAAAGGAAAGGAAAGGAAAGGAAAGGAAAGGAAAGGAAAGGAAAGGAAAGGAAAACAGAAGGAAGTAGTAAACAAAAATAAGAAAGGAAAGGAAGCAGAAAAAGGATGGAAGTAGTAAATGACAGTAGAAAATGAAAGAAAAAAGGAAAAGGAAGAAGTAAATGACAGAAGGGAAGGAAAGGAAAGGAAAGGAAAGGAAAGGAAAAGAAAAGAAAAGAAAATGGAAGGAAGTAGTAAATAAAAATAAGGAAGGAAAGGAAGCAGAAAAAGGAAAGGAGTAGTGAATGAAATGAAAGGAAAGCAAAGCAAAGCAAAGGAAAGGAAAGGAAAGGAAAGAGGAAGGAAGTAGCAAATGACAGTAGGAAAGGCAAGAGAAAAAAGGAAAAGGAAGGAGTAAATGACAGAAAGGAAAGAGGAAAAGTAAATGAAATGAAGTATTAAATGACAGTAGGAAAGGAAAGAGGAAAAGGAAGGAAGTAGCAAATGACAGTAAGAAAGGAAAGAGGAAAAGTAAAAGGAAAGAAGTATTAAATGAGTAGGAAAGGAAAGAGGAAAAGGAAGGAAGTAGCAAATGACAGTAAGAAAGGAAGAGGAAAAGTAAAACGAAAGAAGTAGTAAATGACAGCAGGGAAGGAAAGGACAGGAAAGGAAAGGGGAAAAGGAAGGAAGCAGTAAATGACAGTAGAAAAGGAGAGAAAAGGAAAGTAGCAAATGACAGTAAAATAAGAAAAGGAAAAAGGAACAGGAAATGCAGTATTAAATGACAGTAAGAGATCACAGAAAGATTTAGAGCAGTCAGCCAGTGTCAGCAGAGCCTACACTGGTTTAAAAGCATACAAGCCAATTACTGCGCACAATTACTCTAAAACACACACCACTTCCTTCAACGGAAAACCTAATTCTCTAATGTCCTACTAACAGGTCTCTTAGTAACACTGCAGATACTTGCATTACTCTTCAACCTACTGGGCTCTTTTTCTCTTCTGTACCTTATCAATCATTTATCATCCTGAATGATGAGATCTTTTAAAATCTTATGTGTGTTATATATCCAGCTGGACCGGAACTGATCACTCATAGAAGACTGGTGTTTTTTAAAAGAAACATTAACCGGTATTCAAGAACTGTTAACTCTGTCTCATCCACCCTGACTTTTTCTTCTTATTCTGATTCTTCTTCCTGTCCAGGTATAAAACCAGTGTGTATTCATAATGCATTTATCACTGCTTACCATAAAATATATACTTAAAATATACACTTGCAAATGAAGCAATACACATACAACAAACATTTCTGCAGATGAGAAAATGAAATGGGAAGGCATATTTGGAACAAATATCGAACATCCATAATAATGATATGACCGACTCTGTCTCTGACGGTAGAGACAGTGCATGAGGCAATAAGCAAACTAAGGCGCTGGCTACAGGTCAGTCCTGTCGCTACTAAAGACATGCAGTCAGCAGCAACCACAAGAGCTTACCAGACACCAACGGACCCACTGCCACTTCACATATACGACTAGGGCAGGGTCACAGCCTTACCTAGAGCCATTTTTAGGAGACACGTAACGATTTGCTCGCTCAGGATCTCTGTAAAAATTCAATAGTCAGACCAAATAATACGATCCACCGCAGATGGGAATAACAGGATGGTTTGAGATGAACATGGGGGAAACCCCAGTGTGAAAAACAAATACAAGAGAGGAAAGTGATAGTGTCAGACAAAGACTGACAGACAAGAAGTGGAGACAGACAATATAAGTTTTCAGCTTTTGTCAAAAACAGTTTTGGAATTGTAACTAGTTATAGATTGACGTATTCAACACATAACAACCAGTGATTTCTCTAACTGGTTTATGCGATAAATCCCGCCTCTTGTGTTTCTGCTTGTTCTGCAATCGCGCATCAGTCTGAATGAACAATATAATGGTGTTAATGGGAAGACTAATCTAAAACAGTAAGTACTTACACACTTAGATATAACCACTTTGTTACATCAAAATAAGACTTAAAACTGCATGAAAACATGATTTGTGGGAGTTTTTAGTGAGTAATCAGCTTGCTGAAATTTAAAGCAAATCTCCATGTCTGCGACCAGTATTTACTGAGCTTTGATTACGGGTGATCAGTTAGTTAAACATTAAAAACAGTAGCTGAACATAACTTCAAATAAAATATACAGTTTATTTTGTTACTGTCTGAAAAATGGAACTGCTTTTTTTATTTTTCTGATAGTGTAAGTAATGTTTATTTAACCAAGAAAATGTGACTGGGACATGAATTTACATTTTTCCTTCTTTACTCAGGAAAAGGAAAGGAAAGGAAAGGAAAGGAAAGGAAAGGAAAGGAAAGGAAAGGAAAGGAAAGGAAAGGAAAGGAAAGGAAAGGAAAGGAAAGGAAAG
>JAHKKF010490830.1:0-10188 GCA_019740295.1 Labeo calbasu | reverse complement strand
AATCATGCTAACAACATGTCAGTAACTGGTTAATCATGCTAGAAACATGCTAGTATGTTGCTAATCATGCTAGAAACATGCTAGTAACTTGCTAATCATGCTAGCAACATGCTAGTAACCTACTAATCATACTAGAAAATGCTAACAACATGCTAATCATGCTAACAACATGCTAGTAACTTGCTAATCATGTTACCAACATGCTAGTAACTTGCTAATCATGTTAGAAACATGTTAAACAACATGCCAGTAACTTGATAATTAGACTAGAAACATGCTAATAACTTGCTAATTGTGCTAACATGCTAGTAACTTGCAAATAATGCTAATAGTATGCTAGTAACACCCTAGGAACCAGCCTGAGTACCCTGGTTACCTACCCTAGAAACCGCATGGCAACACCTTAGCAACTGCCCTGGTTACCATAGCAACCACATAAACGCATAGCTATGGTAATAGACAGTATTGCCTTCAAAACATTTAGACTTTAATCTTCCAAACTGAAAACCATCAAACTTTTGCAACTTTCTGGCTAGGCTTTTTCTGGCTCTTCCAAGCTTTATAATGGCAGTGGATGGGTGTTGAGATTTTGAAGTCCAATAAAGTGCATCCATCCATCATAAAAAGTGCTCCACATGGCTCCAGAGGGCTTACAACGGCCTTCTAAAGTGAATCGATGCGTTTGTGTAAAAAAAGAATGCAGAAATATGTTTTTAAAGTGTATATATGTTGTTTCTCTGTGCTCTGCAGAGGAGTGAGCGAGAGAAGCTGACAGCTGAAAGGATAAAGCTGAATCAGATGAAGATGAAGGCCTGGCAGAATTACTCAGGCCTGTATGAGAGGGTCTGTACTGAAGCCGCCCTCAGACCCGAGCAGCTTCAGGTGCTGGCCAAATATTCCTCTCCAGAATGCCCGCTGACTGCCTTCCTGTGCCCCTCCCCAGACCCTTCTCAGAGTCCTGACGCACAACTGCCGCAGGCTTCAGACTTCTCCACACGCACCTGTTGCTCTGGAGCCAAACCACCAGTTAGTTCCTCAGTGGAAAATATTGTTGCACAATCAAGCTCACAGAACCTGTTACCTCTTGGGGTCGTAGAAGCTCAGTCACGCACCTGTCCTCCTGACGCCTTGGCTTTTGAGAACAGCGAGTGTAGTTCGATGGTGAAACTCGCCACTGATGTTCTCATGAGCAATCATGAAACAGACAAATTGTAAAAGTAAATGTGTTGGTTGAAGGAAGGACCATGGAAAATCACTGAAGGACTTTAATCACTCACTAAAGGTGCATTTAACAAACGTGACATCACTACTGTCCTCGTCTGATCATAGGTTGTATATTTTATTTTATTTTTCTACTCAAACTCTATAAGCATTAGCATTCAGTTTGTATTGGTCAGTGTTCAATGAAGTATTCCTTTACTTAAAACGATCATTTTTAGTGTTAACACTCATGTCCCCAAACATCCGCACATCCTTATGGAATCAGTCAACCTCACAGGATAATTTTTCGACTCACAACACAACAAACCTCATCTCACAGCTCAATAATAAAACCTTTTTTCTTCTCAGGGGACATAAAGCTATTGGACTACACTGTGCTGAAATCTGTTTTTGCTGAAACTGTGACACTTAAATGTCTCGAAGACTTTCAAAGAGACCAGTGAATCTGGGAATCAAACTCTCAGGTGTTAAGAACTGCACATACTGTAGTTTCACTAATGTTGATTTTATGTAATGAAAAAAAAAGTGTTTTTTTTTTTCTTTATCAGTTGTGGCAGCAGGGAAATCCATTTGTAAGCAAAAACGGTTTCATTGTATATGTTGCCTTAAATAAAAAGTCTGATCATTTTTATTTTTAAATGTAATATGATAACATTTTGATTATCCTGCTCTAACAAGTTGCTTGGGACCAAATTATCTTCTCTTCAGAAAGCTTGTTAATAAATGAATTATGATATAAAAATTTGTATATCTGAAAGACTTGTTCTCCTTTTAATTAGTTTATTTTTTTAATATTTTATTTAGATTTTTTAAAAAATAAAATAAATCTATTGTTCTTATTGTTAACTAAAACGATTACAAGTTTTATTGAAATTAAACTCAAACTTTAAGTTCATTAGGTGTATATATAGCTATAAAAAAACAAATATAAACAGACTAACAAGAACAAGCACAAAAAAGCACCAAATTAACTAAAATTAAAATGAATACTAAACATTAAAATAAAAGCTAATTTTACATGTTAATGAATACTATATGTACACTGTTAGTCAAAAGTTTTTGAACAGCAAGATTTTTAATGTTTTTTAAAAACTCTCCTGCTCACCAAGCCTGCATTTATTTAATCCAAAGTACAGCAAAAACAGTTAAAATTTGTAAATATTTTTACTATTTAAAATAACTGAATTTTTAGCATCATTAATCCTGTCACATGATCTTTTAGAAATAATTCTAATTTTCTGATTTACTGCTCAAAAACATTATTATTATGCTGAAAACAGCTGAGTAGAATTTGTTCAGGTTTCTTTGATGAACAGAAAGAGGAACAGCATGTATCTGAAATATAAATCTTTTGTAACATTATAAATGTCTTTATCATCACTTTTGATCAATTTAAAGCATCCTTGCTAAATACAGGAATTCATTTTTATAATTTCTTTACTGACTCCAAGCTTTCAAATGGCATAGTGTATCATCTTACAAGTGTTTTATTTCAGATAAATGCTGACTTTGCATCTGTCTATTCATCAAAGAATCCTGAAAAAAAAACAATACTCAACTGTTTTAAATATTGATGATAATAATAATAATAATAATAATAATGTTTCCTGAACAGTAAATCAGCATATTAGAATGATTTCTGAAGGACACTGAAGACTGGAGTAATGATGCTGAAAATTTTGCTTTGGTCAGAGGAATAAATTACATTTTAAAATATATTCAAATAGAAAGCAGTTATTTTAAATAATAAAAATATTTCACAATATTACGGGTTTTGCTGTATTTTGGATCAAATAAATGCAGGCTTGGTGAGCAGAAGAGACTTCTTTAAAAGGCACTAAAAATCTTACTGTTCAAAAACTTTTGACTGGTAGTCTGTGTGTAAATATTACAGGTCAACCCTGACGAAAATTAACCATGGTTGTACTACAAATAAAACCAAAAAACCATGGTAACCACAAATTAGCCATGGTTTTGTTACACTAACCATAGTTTCAGCATGGTATTTGCAGCAAAACTGTGATTGTACAAATGGTATTCAATACGCCAAAAAACTATGGTCAACCTTTTACTACAACCCACCTTTTCCTGAACGGTATTCTGAGCCGATAATATAATGTTAAATCTGCGCACGTTTTATATTTAGTTGTACTGAAAAAGTTAAAAATCAGTCGATCTTATTTACCCCGTTTTAACATGGATGAAAACACAACAGCAGCCAAATGGAAGTTAGAATCCATCATGGCGCCCCTCATCGGTTACTCAGGAAAAATGGTTAATTTCCGTAAGGGAAATGAGTAAAATTGACAATTGACAGTTGTGAATACCTGAGTGGCACGAAGGTTCTCGTTATTTGCAGCGATATAGTTGTACCAACAGATGGCAGCACCCACCAAGACAAAATGGCGTATTTGCTCGGTCTCCTCGTGCTTGATGAACTATCATAATTACAGGACATGTAGTTGCTTCTGTAATGTGTAAACACGCTCCAGTCTAAACAAAGACAGCTTGAGGACAAATTCGTGAAATTATTTCATATTACAATCTGTTGTCGCAGAACTAAGAATGAGCGCTGGGATAATGACAGGCTGTGAGGCATTTTTCATCATTTCAATCACTTTGATGGATACGTTCTGTCCGGCTGTCAGCTACAGAACAGTATGTTCATGTTTGTGTGTTCTATTCCCCTGGGTTAATTTGGCACCATCATCAGTTTCTGTACAGAGACAGCCATCGGTTATAATTGATCTTCATATGACAAAGGACGATCAGAAAACACATTCTTTTTGAGTACCTCAGTATCCCAGTATGCAAAGTACTGGAGTATTCATTTTACAATAAACATCATAAAATGTTTACATTTTAGTTAGAAAAGCATACCCTGATAATGAAAAAATAAAATTTGTGAGTGAAAAATATTCTCTTTCTTAAAGCAACAGTTCATTCTCAAAAATAAATATTCCAAACCCATATGACTTCTGATGTGGAACACAAAAGGAGAAGTTTAGCGGAATGTCCAAGCTGCTCTTTTCCATATATGCAAGTGGATGGACTACTGTAAGTACAGTCTTCTTTGGAAAAATCTCCTTTTGTATTCTTGCTCGAAAAAGCATGAGAGCGAGTAAATTGTCAAGGGCAAAAATGCATGCTTTTGGTCTGTTTCAAAAAGACAACTGGTGTTTTGTGCCAGGGTTGCGGTCATGGAGCTTGTGATAAGACGTCAGAGAAAGAAGAGGTCTTAAGAGAAGAACACAGATGCATCCTTCTGTGAGACAAATTGATTTGGTGGATCATCACTGTATGTGGCTTTCCATTAGATCCGGGTGCCATGGTTTTATTTTAACGTGCCACAGGTCCTGTTTTCAGGTAAGATGACCACTGCATGTCACATGCACGTAATCTGTGACCTCATTCATTCAAGATTACAATGTTGAAGACAAAAAAAAGAGAGGGATGGCTTGGGGGTTTTGATTAAGAGTTATGAGGTTAGCAGATTAGGGACAGGGAAAACAGTATTACGGCGGTCTAAACCGAGTCCCAGAATTAATCAAAATACTAAAAAGGAAAAAAAAAACCTTAAGCTGGCAGTAAACATCATCACATTCAGCAGCACAGTAATATTATGCCATCTGTGTGGATTTGAATAAAAGCTCTTATTCACTGATGCACTACACAAGTGCAAAGATACGATGATATTCACTTGGTATGAGTCATTAATCGCTTAATTTCCATGTTTTTGCAGAACATCACCTCGGCTCCACACAAGTTCACCCCCACAGTCCCTGCGTTATCCTCAACTTGATCTTCTCAAAGACCTTGTTCAACAGTAAGCGAATAATTCTTCAGTGCTGGACATAAAGGTTGGTTAGATAACAGCACCCACTACACACCTTCTCGCTTTCCTCTCTTGACCTCACAAGCTGGGTGACTTGAGGTCCCTTTCTGCAAAAGATCATCATAAAGAAGCTATATTTAAAAAAAAAACTGAGCCCCACAGTACTGGAATAATGCTGATAAAAAATATGGACATAAGTAGTTCAAGAAACATTCAACCAATAAAGAAAATTAGAAGTCATAATTTAAGCTACTCACCTTCCTTGAGTAAAATGTCTAAGATGCTCTTTTCTATTAAATGAAATTTGACGAGGATTTTTTTCCCCCCATGTACTGTCACTCATGTGTATTGTATCTGATGTCTTGATTATCCTAGATTGCGTCAATAAGCTGATTTGAACAAATACTAAAAAGTTGTAGGGGCTGTGTTTTCTCTGTTTTGTCCGTTTTGGCGGTTGACAGCTTCTTTTATGTATAAAAGAAGGAAGAACAACCACAAAACCCACGCGAAGGAACACCGTATAATACTGCAATTTGCCACAACACCTCAACTGAATTTATAGCTCTAGCACAAACCCAGATGTTCGAAGTTTAGAACGAATGATTCCAAGTCACTTATTTATTTATTTTCAAAAACATACAGCGCAAACACTGTCCGATTCCCGAACGAATTAATCTAATGAATCGGTTGTTTTAGTGAATCAAAAATATGCAGCGCAACCAGTGACGTCCAAATAATAAAAGAATGTGTCTAATGAACCGAATCTTTTTTGGTGAATGAAACGCATATGCAGATAAGGCAGCTGTTACTAACGGCTGTTCATTTTACAATGTGTACTTTAAGATACACATTTTGTGAGTAATACTTTATGAATATTGACGAATGAAATATGCTTAGTAGTAGTAGTAGCATTAAAGGGATAGTTCACTCAAAAATGAAAAATTCTGTCATTAATTAACGTTACTCACCCTCATGTCGTTCCAAACCGTAAGACCTTCCTTCATCTTAACACAAGTATATTTCTGATGAAACCTAAAAGCTTTCTGATCTTCAAGGGCCAGAAAGGTAGTAAGAACATTAAAATGTGACATCGGTGGTTCAACCTTAATTTTATGAAGCTATGAGAATACTTTTTGTGCACAAAAAAATAACGACTTTATTCAACAATTTCTTTTCTTCCGTGTCAGTCTTCCATGCATGTTCAGGAGAGTACTTACGAACAGTTAAAGCACTGATGTCACATGGATTATTTTAACGATGTTCTTAATACCTTTCTAAGGCTACATTTACTTTACACTACACTACTCCGGCGTTTTTGACCCTCAAAAACACTTTCGAAAATCCTGCAGACCCTGTTTTAGGGGCCGTTTACACAACAACGTTTTCAGCCAAAAACAGGAAACTTTTTATGCGTTTTGCCTCTTCGTTTACACAACAACTGTGTTTTGGGGACTGAAAATGCATAATTTTGAAAAAGGGTTTAGAAGTGCGAGTTTTTGAAAACGCCACCGTTAACATTTTCGTGTAAACACCCAATACGGGATTCTTTGAAAATGGTGACGTCATGTGAGCGCATAGTACGTGTTAAGAATGTAGACATGTGCAGTACATGTCAATTTTAAAGGCAAGCACGAACAAACAGCACATCAACTACTGGCCTGACATACGTAATATAGCGTTTTTGGCAGTTTTTGTGTAACTTTTTAAAAACACAAGGGAAAAACTTTCCCGTTTTTGACATTGTTGTAGTGTAAACGTAGCCTGAGTTAAAAAACTCTGGGGTTGCGTTTCAGTGCAGGGTTGCCTGGTTTTCACAACAAAACTCATCCAATTGATACTCAAAACTAGCCCAATCGCATTTCGAGGAGGGTTCCCCCATTAAAAACCACTTTCCGCGGGGTAAAAACATTTTTGTCAAGGTTCCCCTGGTAAAATTTGCATTCCATTCTTCAACCCGCAGACATGAAAAACAACCAAGTGTTGACTTGGCAACACTGTTTCAGTGTAAGTGGACCAAAATGGAGATTTTTCAAAACAATGGCGTGGCTGCCCACATTCGCGAATCCTTGACGACCGTGTAAATAATAACATCATGCTCATTTGTTGCATATCATTTCGGAGGCTCATTAAAGAAACGTAACCGTTAAATTGCAAAGTGAATAAAGAAATTACAGTATTTTTACACCCCAAGGAGTAACTGTAATTTTATTACAGTTATCTTAAATTAAAACATCCTTGATGATGTATGCAGCCTGAATGGTCATGTGACATGCATTTTCGGTTGTATACAGAGATCATTTCTAAAATGCAGTTAACCTGCCAGTGTAGACGAGGATCGTTTTCATTTTAAAATGCCATTTAAAACAAAAACGCAGTAGTGTAAACAGGGCCTAAGCCTTGAATGTGTCAGTTGCGTTGTTGTTTATGCAGGGTCAGAAAGCTCTCGGATTTCATCAAAAATATCTTAATTTGTGTTCTAAAGATGAACGAAGGTCTTGTGGGTTTGGAACGACAAGACGGTGAGTAATTAATGACAGAATTGTCATTTTTGGGTGAACTATCCCTTTAAGGCCAATTACTGAATTGTATTTATGGCATATTTAAAATGGAAGCATTAAAGAACTGCAGAACTGCAGAACTTGGAACAGCATGAGGGTAAGTAGACTAAATTATGACCGAAAAGAACAAAACATTCAATTTTGGGTAAACTATCCTTTTAATAGCAAATTAGTCACATTTGGCTTCACCTAATTACAAACCAATAGAACAAAAGCAAGATGTCTATTTGTTTCTAAACTAACTGCTCCTCAGCTACACAGTTTGAATCTTTGTGGTTGATGTCCCATAATACAAAGACCTCTGCAATAACACCGTTGTCTAATCAGTGCACAGGCTTCTCTCCCAGACAAAGGTGACTGCTATTTGGCATAAATGGACAGTCATTAGCTCTAATAGAGCACTTGGACTGGTGCATGTCATCTCCTATGGCTTAATGTGCATTTGAGGGTTCTCCTGGGAGCATTTCAGAAACTCTGCACCTGCAGCCCTCATTCAAAATCTTCGTCCCACCCACAGACAGTATGGCTTTATCACAGCCAAATGGTTTAGAGAGTGTATGTGTGTGCTGAGTTCTGGGTAACAGGGACAGTGTATTAGAAAGGCCTGAATGGACATCTCATGCTGAGATAAAATAACCCAGCATGCTGAATGCATCTGGCGTAATGTCAGACAGCAGGTGTATGCCTTTAACTTTGGTAGTTAAATGCACTTCCTGTGTGAATTGTTGTGGGGGAATCTGTTATTAAGGTTTCCAGCTTACGATTTCCATGCTGTTATAGACACAAAAAAATAAAATATAATTTGAACCAACAATAATTGAATTATTTCCTTATGTCTTTCCAAACCCATAGACTGTCTTCTGGAGAAGGAGAAATTTAATGAATATCCGGATGGGTGAATTCAATTAAATGGCAGCACATCTTGACTGTCTTCAGCTCCAATCGATTTATGTTAAAAAAAACTCGATATTTAATTAGCTGAACAGTAAAATCATAGGAGCTGCCATTCAGCAATTCATCCTTCAGTCCAGTAGGTGGTGGTATTACAGTCATACAGGTCAGAAACAACATGAGGGTGAGTAAATCATGACAGAATTCATATTTTTGAACAAATTATGCATTGAAAGTCGATTAATGTCAGACCTGATTTAGTAAATTTGCACTATTATTTGGAAAACACACTGACTTTGAATTAGAGTTCAGCCTTTATAGTTTATGCTTGACACTGGGGAACAACCTGATGTCTTTTTCTCTTTATCTCTCTCTCTCTCTCTACTGCTTCCTCTCAACCTCGCTTGAAAAAAACATGTTCAATGTGTTTGCTTTGACATACACCGTCCCATAGGTCCTACCGAGCTGTTCAGCAGTCAGAGTCGGAGCAGACCTGTCTGTGAAGTAACAGGTGAATGTGGAACTGAAGAGTAATTTCCTCCTGTTTCAAACTAAAGCTTTCAAAATGAATCAAGGTGCTTGTCAGATTATATGCTTCCAAATGCAGGCTTTACATCATGGAAAAAAAAACAGCTTAAAAATCGTTGTCCCAAATGGCATGCATTAGCATGAAAATTTAAAGCAGAAGACTGATCTGTCATTAGTGTGAAAGTGACACCATACTCTGACAGACAGATCGTCTCTGTTCTCATGTGATGCTGCTATTAATCTTCACAGAGGCACTTACTAGCACACGAATCAGATCTGCAAGGTTTGTTTGCTAAAGCTGATCGCATTTGTTATCAGGGGACATCGATCTGACCCTCAGCTGTGACTGAGATGTTGTTACGCTGTACTGATATTATACACTTGATCTAAATCGAGCAAACAAGTTATTTATGAGGTTAAGGTGATTCTCTTTGTGATCGTGATTTTTGGGAGGATGGAATGCTGTTACATTTACGTAACATTAACAATGCAAATCTTGGAAATATGTGTGTGTTTGTATGCAATTTTATTTACTCATTTGAATTAAGTTTTTTTTTTTTTAATATAAACTAATGACTGGAGAAGTCTGGCATATGTCACCAGAAAGAAAGTTGTTTACAAAAGGTCCAGTTGTCACATTTTGAGTAAAAATTATTAAAAAAAAAAAAAAAAAAAAAGATCTCACAATAATATGCAATTAGAAAATAATACATTTTCTAGGGTGAATTTTCATTTCATGTCAGTTTTAACATTTTGGGATGGTACAGCTGATCAGAATCAAAATTTGATCAAAAACACAGTAAAACAGTAATATTGTTACAATTTAATGTAACATTATTACAATTTAAAATATCTTTATTTTATTTTATTCATTTTATGTAATTTATTTCTGTTATAGCAAAGCTGCATTTTCAGTAGCTATTGAGAAACAGATAGATAGATAGATAGATAGATAGATAATGACAGACAGATAGATATAGTACAGAATGACATAGATAGATAGATAGATAGATAGATAGATAGATAGATAGATAGATAGATAAATAGACATATATATAGATAGATAGAATGACAGACAGACAGATACATATATAGATAGATATAGAACAGAAAGACATACAGATAGATATACAATGACAGACAGATAGATAGATA
>JAHKKF010490829.1:0-12640 GCA_019740295.1 Labeo calbasu | reverse complement strand
GTCCAGAGACACGAAAGCACTGAGCGGATCATATGCGTGAATCTGCACAGACCATAAAGCCTACCAGACCTATTTGAATTCTACACTGAATGCTGCATTTTATAGCAATATGGATGAGATTGTGACTGTCATATGCTGTCAGATGTGGCTTTACTAGCTCAACGGCTCTGGCCCAAGCTGTGATATAAACAAAAGGCTATTGGCTGTTTAAAAGGGTGGGACTGCTTGAAATGTCCCGCCCTGCATTTCTGTTTCAGTTTAAATTACGTCAACCAACCCAGGCTCATTAGAAATACGTGCCTCTACATACATTTCTGCAACACCGTAATTACAAACCTTACTGTACGTTTCGCGGCAGTTTCAAAGTGAAATGTCCAGAGAGTGGCGCTAAAACACACGTAACCATGGAACGTTTTTATTACGTTGGTATAGGCACGTATTGCTGCATTTTTATTATGCTGTTTGGAGGTATGTATTGCAACTGTTCAGAATTCAAATATCTGGGGTGTGTCGCTAAAGGTTAATGCTCTGTTTATTGGAAATATTCCCTACACCAAACCCAACCCTAAACCTAACCGATAGTGTTAACAAATGCAAAACTGACTAAAAAATGCATTTTGTGATGCAGCCGTGCTATTTTCACGCCCTCATTCAGATATCAGCTGTTTTGTCGCACTGTATTTTTACGGGGTTCGAACTGGAGCTCTTCATCACCCGAGTGCAATGCCGTATGGTGTGAGCTACCGAGCAAACTGACTGCATTTGAAAATTCATGTATATGAAGCTGTATATGTGACGATTAAAAGTATCACAGGGCTCAACGCTAAGGAGTTTTTCTACTGGCCCAGTCGGGCCACTGGTTCAAATTTTTACGTGCCCGGTTAAAAATTTCACTGGCCCTGTCACAAAAAAATTAAATAGTTGCTGTTATCATTGTTTTTGACTCATGTTATCTTTTATTTTAATGAATAAGCTTATATGACACCAACATTTTACATACCAGTTAAATTGCGCAATTCTTGATTCCAATTTCGATACCACACTTAAACCTACTAGCCTAACTAAAGTTTAAACATTATTTGTTTGTTCAAAATTGTTTTATTATTATTATTTTATTATAAATGAAAAGATTCTTTAGGGAAAACAGCGGAAAGAACGCAAACTCTGCCAGCAGGTGGTGCTTGAATAACAGTGATATTAAGTTTCCCTGGTTACTGCTGTAAACAAAGCAACGCCGTGCTTATGAACGCTACTTTAAATACAGCAAACATGGGCAAATGAAAAGAAAACGGCACGTAAACTTTTCTTAAAACAGTAAGTTCCCCTCAGAGATACATTAATATAAACCCCTGTTTCAATATTTAGGATAGTATTTCCACTATTTTGTGCATTGTGAACCGTGATCTTGCTCTGCCTGCTACAGTATTTTTTTTCTCTTTGCATTCGTCTTCAGCGTCTCTGGCCTCTGTTAACGGATGTCTAAAGAGTTCGTAATATTTCCACACACATGACATTTTTAAAAATGATTGCAGTTCGTGTGCAAACCCGAAACAGAGATCGATTGAAATATGTCTGGTCGATCGGTGCATCTGTACTGCACTGTATGAATAAAGTATGGATTGATCATTGTTACAACTACAAAGCTAATCGTCAAGACGAGTATTTAGATGTACTTTTCTAGGCTATTTGTCCGTCAGACAAATAGATGAATATCTGTGATCGCTTAAAATTTTCAAATTAACAAGGCTTAAAAACATGCAAATGGTAAACTTTCATGACGACGCAGCAGTGGCCCGATCGGGCCAGTAACAAATACTTCAACTGTCCCGAGCGTCTTTCACGCTGGCCCCGGGACTAGAAACTGCAGTGATTCGTACATATAGGTACGTTTTTTCAGGTTTGCAGAAATGTATATAGAGGCACGTATTTCCAATGAGCCTAAGTTGACGTCAACGCATAGAATAACGCTGAGCGTTTCAAAGCACTTCAGTAAACCTTTAAGACCATTAAAGAGACTCATATGATTAATTTGATATATTTCTACTCTTCTAAAGTCAGCTTTGTGTGATCCAGTTTACCAAACCAATCTAAATTATTTGTTCAGAAATCAGATCCAGGTCTTGATTTCAGCTCACTGATTCAATAATGACCAAGAGGGGAAGATGACCGTCAGTCTGTTCATCACACTAATGTATCGTACAGCTTCAGACTTGAATTAACAGCCCCAATTTTCATTTACTTTCATAATGAAATTTACAAACAGAACGAAAAGTACAACATCCTGCTGGTTTTAAAAAAACATGAAGGTAAGTAAATAATGACACATTTAATTGAGGACAGGGCTGTCAAGGTCTTTGTGAGTGAAGTATCATACGATTCCTGAACAAACTGTTTACTGAGTCACATATTTTCAATGCATCGGTTGGTCCAGTTCACCAAACCAATCTGATGATTCATTTCCAAATCAGGCGGATTTGGTTCTCCATTCAACTGACTGAGTAAATGATCCGGTCGCATCTGTTAACAGCTCACTGGAGGGAAAATCATCAGTTATTATCGGTCTGCTCATCACACAAATCAATCGTACAGCTTCAGAAGTCTTGAAATACATTGCGTAAGGTGTACAGACCAGCTTTATGGTGTCTTTGTGTTTTCTTAAGCTTGACAGCCCCAATTTTCATTCTGTAAAGAGGGATATTCATCATTTATAACACAAGCAAAGTAAGTAAATAATGACCAAATTAAGTGAGTACATGGCTGTCATGCTACAAAATGACAAAAACACATCATAAAATAATCATAGTGGCTCATATAAATGTGCATTGCATTTCTAGTCTTCTGAAGCAATACACGCTTTGTCTAAGAAACAGACCAAGATTTAAATCATTTTTTCATACTAGCTCTTCTTAGCAGTTCAGCAGTGAAGTATCATCAGATTCCTGCCCAACTTGTGCTTTTGAGTCAAATATTTTTAATAAATATGTTGATTCAGTTCACCAAACTCATGCGTTCACCTCTGTTTACCTTCTGGTTTTGAACAACACGGAGGTGAGTAAATAATCAAATTTTTGATTTCATCTAAATTCTGGTCTGTCAACAGGTCCAGGGATAGATCATTTGGTTTAAAAATTGAATTGAGATATTTGTCACTCCACAAGAGGGCACTGCACCATTTGCTGTATGTGATGAAATATTCTCCATTCTCCTTATTCGCTTTCCCTCTCCTCTCTATCTTTCTCTCTCTCTCACACACACACTCACACACACATAGGAAATGAATCAAACAGACAGACTGGCTGTCTACAGTATGTGGGAGGCCCTTTCAACCAAGAGAACATCTCCAGGGTAAACCATCTCTAACTCTTTCTATCTTTCTCTGTCATTCCAAATCTCACTATAGGGATTCATTGTAAACAGTCCCAAATTCATAATTCATTCAAAATAATGGAATTGTCTTGCAGAATTGCATTTCAACTAAAATATTCCAGTGACAGGCGGAAGAAAAGAAGCACGCGGTCTGAGGCTGCCTCGGAGTTCACACTGCGTAGCAAGTCTGTCTATTAGATCTACCACCTAAAGATGGATAAGAGAAGTCAGTCAGCTAACAGGCACATCAATTTCTGCCAGTTGAGTATCTTCACATAATCTGAAAGTCATTTGAAATGGAAGCAGACCTTCAAGGAGTCGTCCGTGTTTACGAGTCCAACTTCAAATGCAGCCAAAAACTTTAAATGTGATGTAACAAAATGTTTGTGCCGCGTTGTCTGACAGGATCAAAGGGTCAGTTAGCTCGCAGGGCTGACGGAATATACCACAGAACCAAATCAATACACACACAGAGGGAGATCAGATACAGCGGAACTGGAAACATTCTGTCAGATCTCAGTCTGCTTCAAAAAGCTGTGTGCTCGTACACGCACGCAGAGAGAATGTGTGCCATTTTTACATGCGTCTTGAGGAAAAACTGAAGGTTAAAGAGAGAACCGCTCCTCCTTTTTTAAACATTTTGCGTCTGGAGGCGTACGGGAGTGCGCGCGGCCCATCAGCGTGGTCATACAGTTGGAGCTAAAAGCCTTGACTGCTGAGAGGATGGGGCGTACATCCACAGAATGCTTATAAATGTTGTATTCCTTGTCGTCCTTTGAGACAATACCTCCGCTTTGTTCTCTTCCATAGTGCTTTGTTTGTTTGTTATTGTGAGTCAGAGGGAGAAAGCGCACGAGCGAGAGAGCGAGCGAAAAGGGAGGGAGGGAGCTATTTGCATTTAATTCGGTGTTGATAAAGTTGTACGAACAGAAAGCAGTTCAAAGAAAGCCGGCTTGGACATTTTGAATGTGCCAGATCTGACAGACTGCTCTAAACACAACAGATTATGTAAAAACCGTTGCGTCTCTCTGTTATTACCCCGCCTCGATGAATCCCGGGCCCTGTTCTTTGTACGTTGTTTAATACATCCAAGATAATACGCCAGATTCTGCTAATCGTACTAATTCCTCTCTGGCTAATTTGGTTCTTCAATCACACATGCAGATTTGATTAGAATAGCTGAACTGAGTTGCCGTAGATAATTGCGTATTCTTGTGGGTTTAATGGAAAAGGCAAATATATCGATATTGGAAATGATAATAAGCAATGCAGCAAAATGTGTTGACTTAATATACATTTGAAATATCTGTAGAAATGATTGTGGATCTGCAGTTTTGCTTTGTCGCTGTTACAAACCGTAAACCCAATGCAAATTTTACATGAGAAAATCTATGTAACGCTGGAAGTTCATGACACAGAATTCTTTAGTGGATTTTGCAAAGAAAATTTAGCCAAGCAATGTGATGATATCTTAAAAGGTAAATTAATAGTCTGAAATTTGAAGACTTGAAGAATTGAATATTGAGAGGATTCAGTTTATTTATTTACTTACTTATTTAAAGAACTTTCCCAAGACCAAAGATCTTTGGTAGGGCCCTATGAAATCCGTTTTTATTTTTTCCCAAATTCAGTTTTCTTAACTCCTTTTTAATGGTTAAATTAAATTGTATTAAATCAAAGAGCATATCTAATTAATTAAAATCACGAAACGTATACAATTTCACATCAATTTAATAAAGGTTTAACAAAAATGACATGTTTAGGGCCCTATGAAATGTTTTATTTTTTTTCTCAACCACATGTTTTACTGTTAGCAAACTCTGTGTTTTAGCATGTCTAATTATTTGAATGCATACCTAATTTATTCAAAGTTATTCTTAAAATAGCCTTATGAAAGGTTTTTTTTTCCCTTAGAAATTCTGTGTTGTGTATTTAAAATGTTTTGGTTATCAAATGAAGGCATAAAACATTCATTTCATTTATCTTTTAATTATTGAAAATTAAGCAAACTTTTTTTTTTTGGCAAACAGAGGGGAATTTACTATTAAAATTAAAACGTGTGATTTATACCCTAAAAAATAATGTTTGTTTCATTTTATTAACAGTAGTAATATATATCTGCCTTCAAGTAAAACCGGATTTTTATTTTGACGGGTTGCCGTGTCTACCTTTACATTTCTGTGTGTATATGATATAACAATAGTTTTCCTAAAATGGAACGGTCAAATGCATTTAATACATTTAAGTGTAATGACCTTTTGATTAAATCATTCATACTTTGACAAATTCTGTGACATTCCGCGTTATTCAGTAAATTTCGTTTTTATGACTGGATTCCGCGATTCCGCATCGCGGAAATCATAGGACCCTACTTTGGTCAACAATAATTAAGAATTCATAATTAGTTTCTTTTTTTTTTTTTAAGAATTTTTTATGCTACAAGAATGCATTAAATTGATTAAAAAAAAAAAAAAAAAAAACTGACAGACTTTCACATTGTTGTTTTTCAAAATTAACAATAAAAAAGAAAGCACCAGAGCATCATATTAGAATGATTTCTGAAGAATCTTGTGAGACTGAAGACTGGAGTAATGACACTAGCTTTGCAATCACATGAATAAATCGTACTTTAAAACATACAAGAATAGCAAACAGAACAAAATAATTGCAGCCTTCCTGAAAGACTTCTTTACAAAAACAAACACTTAATCTTTCTGACCCCAAACTTTTTGTAAAGTAGTGTAGGGTGCAAAAGGACCTTAAAAAATAACTTTTTTGCTGAATAATAACAGCAACAAAAATCTGTAAAGAGATATAATAATAAAAGTTTAATTTAATTAAAAATACTATGAAACATAAAGTCAAGAATAAGGGCCTTTTAAAAATTTCTGGACCATGAAACACTGCCAAAGCAGCCAAAACGAGGAGAAGCAGCTGGCAGAAAGTTGCAGGTTAATTAAATTTGTAAGTGTTTACCTGTTACATTTTTTTTCTAGTGAAAACCGAGATAAATTTTTCAAGGGACAGGTACACTGTTCTAACATCACGGCAGGCAACTCTTACATAAAGCCAGATCTAATCTTGTTTACAGCTACAACCTGCTCCCACACTTTGGGGTTTGAGTTTATGGACATGTTGCCATCAAGACAACTCAGCGATAAGCTTCAAAGAAAAGAGCAATCCAGGATCATGTCATATCTTCAGTTATATCCAGATAACCCCGGTAATCCATGTACAGAGAACTGATTTGTTGCATCCTCCCCTAACACACCTCACCAAGCACCCACCCACCACCCTGGTGCATCTCTTGCATCTTCTCTAAATGCCAACAAACTTGTTCTATAATGCTTTAATTACAAAAAAACTGTTCTCACTGTTTTTTTCTGTTCTTTGTAGTACCTTGGGGTACCGCATCACATATAAATACTGCAATCACTCAGCACAGTGATATATATTACATTTCCATGGTGTTACCCTTTGATACCTTCACTGTACCATGGTACCACCACAGTAGTGTTTGGAAGTAATTCTCAGTTTATCTTTCACAGTTGAATTCTGTGCATGAGTCACCAGAATAAATGTAGTTTAAAAAGTATATACTTTCACCTTAAGTCAGACGCTGTTCCAGAGAACTTCACATATCGTCTTCAGCAACAACTTTTCTTACCCTGTTATATCAGTCACTCTGACACTCCACCAGAGAGTAATGGATAATATTTGTGTGACATTTAAGGATCTGATTAACTCTTGATGTATTACAAGAAAGGTTCGGATTAATTTCAGGCCTTTTTGTTCCTTTGTCTTAACCCGTGATCTAAAACAGTTTTGGAATCCAGACTGGTTGTGACTTGTGATTCATTTTGATCCCAAGCACCTTTGCTGATGTGCCACAGTAACAACTCTCTGAAAAAATCAGACAGATACAGTCCACTGCAGACCCTGAAGGGGCTTGATGAGAAGGAGGAAGTTGTGATTGAAACTTGTTGGAGAGATTTGAGTAGCGTCGCTATTGAACGTGAAAAAACAGGCTTGGAGAAAGAGCGAGGGAGTGATCCCGCAGATATGAAGAATTGAAAAATCTCTGGTGTTCTTCACACTTCTGCTCGAAGGACATTTTTTGGTATCATTACATGCAACTTAATCCCAATCCCACTTAACACAGGATGACTTTCATTTTCAGGCGAGCATAGGATCACCTGAATCACAACATGGGTTAAATATGTCTTTTTACCATATTCTAATTCAAATGTGGGAGAAACACCAATCAAATTCTCCACAATCATTATTTAATTTATTGTAGATGGTATATTACCAAAAAAAGTACGTAAAATAATGAAATAGTCCGCCCAAATTCATATATATATATATATATATATATCTTACACACACACCAAGGCTGCACTTATCTGACAAATACAGGAAAAACAGCAATAGTGAGAAACATTATTATAGTTCAAAATAACTGTTTTCTATACTAACATGATTTAAAATATAATTTATTAATGTGATGGCAAAACTACATTTTCATGAGTCATTACTCCACATATAATCCTTCAGAAATCATTCTAATATGTTGATTTATTATTTTTATTATCAGTGTTGGAAACACGTTTGTGGTGCTTAATATATTTTTTGGAACCTGTGATACATTTTTTCAGGACTCTTTGATTAATAAAAAGTTTAAACAGTGTTTATTCAAAATGGAATTCTTCTCTAACAATAAATTTCTTTGCTATCACATTTTTATCCATTTAACACATCTTTGATGAATAAAAGTATTAGTTCTTAATACTGTGTGTGGTTACCTGGAGGATCTACGACGTTTTTTTTTTGTTATGATGATTGTTTATGAGTCCCTTGTTTGTTTCGAACAGTTAAACTGAACACTGTTCTTCAGAAAAATCCTCCAAATCCTGCATATTCTTCAGTTTTCGAGCATCTTTTGCATATTTGATCCCTTTCCAGCAGGAAACATATAATGCATAAGTAATATTTACCAGTTTTATGTACAACTGGGGGACTAAAACACAACCATTAAAAAAAGGTTCAAACATTCAGTGATGCTCCAGATGGAAACACAATGCATTAAGAGTCAGGGGGTGAAAACTTTTTGAATTTGAAGCTCAAAGTAAATTGTACTTCATTTATCTTCCGGAAACATGCAAGTAACTTCTGTTGCTTCCGAAGGCCAGTACTAAATGGGGAAAAAAAAATAAAATAAAAAAGATATTTCAACAAAATAAGAAAAATTTGGATATCTTCATCCTATTTAAAAGTTTTCACCCCCTGACCCTTAATGCATCATGTTTCCCTCTGGAACATCAGCGAATATTTGAACCTTTTTTAATAGTTGTGTTTGAGTCTCTCAATTGTACATAAAAGTGTTAAATATTACTCATGCATTATGTATGCTTTTTGTTTTTTTGTTTTTGCAAAGAACATGCTAAAATTAAGGGATATTATTCTATAAAAGTTATGTTCAAAACTCATTATTTGACATTCAAAACCAGACACATTTGACTGAACATGAACAACTAACTTGACTGTGAATATCCTAGGCTTTTGCTAATTATGAAAAGGACATTTGAGAAATGGATGCTTTGTACAACTGAACATTGGGTGGTATTTACAGTAGGTTGTTACTGAGCGTAGTAAGAAAACATAACATTACCAGAACACGATGCAATTAGACGATGTCCAGGCGACACAACGGAACTCATGCTGACAGGATGTGAGACAAGATACAGGCTTATGGTCTAGGGACTGAATTGGTCTAAGAAAGATAATATTACAAATCAGTGTGTGTGTGTGTGTGTGTGTGTGTGTGTGTGTGGTAAATGTCAAGAGCATGATAAGCTGTTCTTTGAGCAGATGGATCTGACAGAGCTACTGAAGGTGTGAAACACACTCCCTCAGCCTTGTCAGCCTATTTACACACACACACACGCAAACACACACCAACACGTTTAAATGTCGCACAGAAGCCAATTATATGAGACATGGTGATAGTTACATTCTTAAACTGACAGCTTATTGGACAGACAATCTGCCATCATCTCTGTATGTTCCCGTATGAGTGCATATACGTATTTGATTTTTTTCTTGAAAACCTTATTTAAAACATAGACATCTAATCATGGTCATGCACACTGAGTGTCAAAATTAGTTTTGATTTCCGTCTTTTCTTCAGCTTTGATCTTTCATGTATTTAGATAAGTATCCCTACGTCTTATTATATATACGCATCTCTGAAGCTGAAGTGCGTGTACGTGTGTGTGTGTGTGTATTTCTGGTACGCAGTGGTCAGGGAAGAGGGAGAGGATTGTTAAATATTAATCCTGAGGTTTGTTTTGAGGTCTGTGGTGGCAGCTGGATGTCTCCAGTGTGTGTGTGGGTGAGAGAGTGCGTGTGCGCTCTTTTTCTATTTGTGTGTATATCGTGTGTGTCTGTTTGCGGTGTACGCACGCTCCTTTTTGCTGATGTATTGGTGATTCCGAGAAGTAAGTGGCGCCAAGATGGATTTGGTTCAATATGATGGAGTAAACTGATAACGTCTAGGGGCAGGTGTGTGTGTGGGACATAAACACACAGCTAATATCATTCATATAGTTATTATATATGCACATGTATTATAAATATAACTTTAGACTGAAATAATGTGATCAGTGACTTTGGAGAGAGAATAAATAAATAAATAAAATGGCCATTTGCCCTAGCCTTCGGTAGTTTTACTTTCTCAAACGCTAAACAGCATTTTTATCTTTATTGTACAGTCTCAGGGTTCGCAAAGTGCATGATTGCGCATATATATGCCCACATGAACAGTCTGTGGAACAGAAAGGGCGTGCCCTAATGTTCCCTAAGCTCCGGGGCTGAAACGAATGAGCTAATTTATCTACTGTTAATGCTTGGCCATTTATAGATTTTAATGAAATCATAATTGCCAGATTAATACATGTTTCACTTTCAACAGGGACAAAAGTAATAGTGACGAAACATAAAATTATTTTACCCGCATATTCATCACTCCCGTTGATTTCTGTGGCGATAAAGTTTAAAATTAGACCCCCGTTAAGAGACGTCTGTGACGGATGGTGCGGCATGACAGTACTAATTAAAGTGAGTTATCTGTGCATTTTATTTCTGGGCGTGAGAGAGATTGTTTTATTTTAAAAAATCGTTAATAAAGCAAAAGGCATGGAAACGGATCAAGTGTGTAACGAATATCTGCCTGCCATTTATCTATCTGCGAAAGAGGGAACCGAGTTGAAACAGTGAATCTGAAATGAGAAAATATGACTTTTCACGTGTGCACTTGCAGAAACACACACTGGGGAGGCCACCATCTTGATTTTAAAATTAAGGCTGACACGATTATTTTGGTAATTGCGTAATTGGTCGATTATTCTGATGATTAATCAAGTAATTGGATAATTATATTTATTCTTTCTGAAGAAAGAAAGACATGAACATCTTTGGATGACAAGGGGGTGAGTACATTATATGTGAATCTTTGTTTTGGAAGTGGACTTCTCCTTAAATGTTTAATATTGGTCCGTTCTTTATTACAGAAATGCTGCAGCCACCAGGGTTGCTAGGTTTTCACAACAAAACCTGCCCAATTGCTACTCAAAACTAGCCTAAAAGTAGCCCAATCATGTTTTGAGGGGGGTCCCCGAGTAAAATACATTCTGGGGGGTAACATACACATTTTTGGCAGGGTTCCCCTGGTAAAAGTAGCATTCCAGGGGCTAAATATTACGTTATTGGGGTCGTTTTAACCCGTGGACATGAAAAACAACCCACGGCAACAGTGTTAAAGTAGCCCAGTTCCGCGGGAAGACCACAAAACTGGCAACACTGGCAGCCACTGGAATTTCTTGAATGTGTGGACATCAAAACATGTAAACACAGAATGAGGGTTTGAGTTTTTATTTTGAAATCGCGATAAACAGTTAACATGTTTAAAAAGACATTTATGTGCTTGCATAGGTTTATAAATGATTTACCTTACAAATCTGATGAAATAGTGACATTGGGTTCTCTGATGAATGCCATTATAAACCCAAACTCACAGCATTATGCAGAGATGTAGTCTGAGATGCTCCACACATGTAAGTAATAACAGTTCCTGTAGCAGTTTTGCCAAGATTGTGGATTTTCCGTGGAATTGGGCTACTTTACCACTGTTGCTATAGGTTGTTTTTCATGTCGGCGGGTTGAAGGAACCACAATAACTCAATATATAGCTCGTAAAATGGTAATTCTACAAGGGGAATCCAACCAAAAAAAGGTGCTCTGAGACACACGTACGTAACGTACACAATAATGTAATTAATGAAAGCGCATATGTTAAACCTGTATCACATATATTTATTCAACTGAATCGTAGCGTTTGTAAATTATAATAGCATTATGCTTTACTATGATTTTTAAATGGGTTTAATATATCATGTAGCTGTGGAAAATGGTCTAAAAATGCATCATGGATTCTTGTCTGTGGAATACACCACTTTTAGACTAAAAAAGGCAAACCTGACTAAAATAAAAAGGTTAAAGTAGTTGTTCTGGTTGAACTGTTCTTAAACCTTCCTGGAAAGAAGAGAAGGGAATATATGGAATAGATGACAGGCATTATTCCTTACTGTCCATGACATACCTGTGGAAGCTGCCGAAGATGGCAATTTGCAGACCATGCAGTTTCTTTACCTTGAAGAAAGTGCTTCACGGTTCATGATCCACAAGACAATGGGTTTAAGTGCACCCAAGATTCTGAAGCTGGGTCTCACAGCACTTATATATTGGGTTGTGGGAACATAATGTCCCAGGAAAATTAGTTTGATACAAATTGTCTCACTTAAAAACAGTCGATAAGCACTTCAATTGTACCTAAATCGATATTGTGATAAAAGTACTTATTTAGATATCAATATCTTGATAAAAGTACCCTAGAGGCAGCTTTCAGGTTCATTATGAAGAAAATGATAAAAGCTGTATAAAGGTCAATTATGAAACATCATCATACTCTAATAAGTGAGTCATTAGTGCCAAACGACCTTAAACATTTGCTACTCAAATCACGTAATAGATACTCATAAATACCTAACCTACAAGTCTATTATGACCATTTTATGAAGTCTTTTTTTTAATTAAGATTATTCAAAT
This sequence comes from Labeo calbasu, assembly GCA_019740295.1. Classification (NCBI taxonomy): domain Eukaryota; kingdom Metazoa; phylum Chordata; class Actinopteri; order Cypriniformes; family Cyprinidae; genus Labeo; species Labeo calbasu. The sequence continues at coordinate 109 of JAHKKF010490829.1, read as the reverse complement.
ACTTCACGTATTGCAGTGTTTCCCATTCATTAACTAGAGTGTGGCGGCCCGCCACAGTCTCATCTGTCCCGCCACAGTTTCATAATAAACCGAAAATATTTATACTCGT
>JAHKKF010490828.1:0-15796 GCA_019740295.1 Labeo calbasu | reverse complement strand
GAGCAGATAAAAAAACATATAATCATTTATTAATCAGTTATTATTTTGACTTAACTCTTTTCTTTATTTAAAGGCTGAAATGTGAGGTTTGCCTTTTAAGAAACATTTTCAAAGCTTTATTTGATCATTTACTTTAGATATTTGAACATGCCATATAGGTTGTCAGTCATGTTGTCATTTAAAATCCTGACATCATTGGTACTGTTATTGTTTTACTGATTAGGTAAACAAAAAGTCATTTTATTTGTTGTTTGTTGATTTTTAAATGTAAAACTTGAAGTAATTTATGTGTCTACTTTTCGAAAACTTCCAGCACATTTTAACAATACCGTGATAATACTGATAACCGTGATCACTTTGGTCACTATAATCGTGGTAGAAATTTTTCATACCGTTACATCCCTATTCGCCCTTCTGTGCCCTTATATGGTCTTTCCTGTTCCGTTTCTTGTTAAGTCTTCATTGGTTAATTACCCACACCTGTCTTTGTCTAGTTAGCACACCTTTATAAGTTTGATTCAGTGCCTTGGTTTTCGTCCGATCTTAATGTTATGTGAGTGTGTGTTCCTGTACCCTTGTTTGGATTTTATGATTAAAGCCTGTTTGTTATATTTCCTCGTCCTACGGCTCCTTCCTACACACGACCCTGACAACTCTTGACTGTTCTTTTACTTTATGCCAATTTTCAGCAAAGCCTATGTAAATAGATTTCACACTGCTATTCCAAGCCTATGTAAATAGATTTCACAGCTGCTGTTCCAGATGAAGGGAAAGTACCCAAAATGTTAGTGTCTGCCCATAAGATTGCACGTGATGCTTTGCATAGCCCACAGAGAAATTCCAGAGTGGTACCAGGGGAAAATCTGACTTCATCTGCATCTGTTGTGGTGATGAGTAAAGGACAATCAGACATACCTGGATCACACATTGGACAACACTCTCCATTAATTTCATATTCTGCATTATTGCAAGTTGCCACACAAAGCACATGATGCTCATGATGAGGAGAGGTAGCATTGCTGATAGAAGATAGAATATACACATATCAGGGAACTAGTGCAGAGGTTATTATTTTCCCTGAGCTGAAAAAGCTGAAAAAGAGACTTGTGTTAGATGACTTTCAGAAAAAGAGAGAGATAGACAAATTGTGCCAGACCCTAACAACTTGGCGGCCATCTTTGAAATGCCTCTCAGGCATGCAAGTGCAACCCCTATCTATTTGAATGGGAAAACATCAAATTCTCCAATTCTGTTCACCAAGCTTACGATAAAATTTCACATTTAAAATTAACAATAAAATCTGACAACAACCATGTCATAAATGTTGTTTCTTTTGCTCAAACAGCCTTAAAAAAGCTTATTTTTCAGGCTAGACCAGCCAGTACATGCGCAGTCCTGACCATACGTCTCAGAACTCTTACTGTTTCTATAGCAACCGGGACATCCAACGGCAGCTGCAGTGACGTGCAAATGGACAACGGAACAGAAGAGCATCCAATTGGACGTTAGAATTTGTAATGGCGGTGCCCATCGTTTACTCAGGAAAAAGGTCTAGCCACAAGTTTCTGGGGGGCGCTGCTGTAAAAAAGAACGTGGGTACAACTTCCGGTGAGGCGGCATAGTATACCAATGGTATTTTGTGTGCTAATTAGCGAAGAGGCTAAGTGTTTTTTGGACCATTTACTTTGTAAGTTGCAAGCCTTTATAAGAGATGTCACTACGGTTCTTAGGGACAACATATGCTGTTCGAATTTGTGTTCCTACATCGTTAGCAAGTTTGAATCATTAAATCTTGAATGGCTGTCAACTAGTGAAATGACATTTGAACCGAGACATCGGAGCTTGTGTTAAAGGACATGCCAAATGAAGCCACGATTCCAGGCTTGTTAACGTAGAAATCACTTTCGTAGAAGCCTCACTTTCTGTCCAGTCATGTGCGCGATTCACTTTGCGTGTCCTAATGTTCGACCCCCAGATCTTACTTTGCCAGTACATTTTCATTGGGACTTATTTAATAATTACATTTTTAAATACCCAGTCATACAAGTAATATGAAGAATACAAATTATTTCAGGAAAATTAAATATTTGCCATACGTTATTAATAAATATGTGTACACTATTCTTTTATTACATCATATTGATATTCATACTGGCATTTAATGGCACTGTTTAATGGGTAAATTAATTTATCAGAGTGAGAAATTCAACAAACACACTCATGGTTAGGCTTTCATTTGTGCATATAACAAGTCATTCTATGGAAATTGTGGTGAATGCTTCTTCCGATGGAGCTTCACAGGCTTTTGGCTGCTGTATTTTTTTACTAACTACCAGATCGTGCAGTTTTCGAAACTCTCGAAGCTTTGAATCTTTCCCGAAGCAGTCAGAGGAAACTCTCTGTGCTTCACGAATGAATGAGTGTCACGTCCAACCAGAAGACGCTCCCACTTTTTTCTGGTATGAAACAAGGTCTCAGCTTTAAAATGTCATTTTTGTAAGAAATTCAAACAATAAATACCGGTTTCTGGCTCTTTAGTGTGTTGTGACAGATCACTGTATTGCCTTATTAGATCAATCGACATGTGAACCGATCATCTTATTTACATAAAGCACTAAAGAAAAAACATAAATGAACATCAGAATGCATTTTATTTCAACCGCAGAAATACGTCAACACGCACAATTTTTTCACCGAAAGTTAATCTACTCACCTGTCTGATTTGTTTGTCAGACAGAATGGTGGATTCGGTGTTATGATTGGTCAGATAGCCTGTCAATCAAGCTGTTTGCCAAGGGTCAATTGTAACTGTATCAGATCTGGCTGGTGGTGGCTAGCTGCAGTATAGGTCATAAAATCCTCCCTCTCCATGTAAATGAATTTGGGATTATAGCAAACTCTGGCTCCAAATGACATCATTAGTGCAAAATGACTGTGGCCATATATGCAACATTTTGGCTGCATTATTCTACAGAACAAGGAAAGAGAGATGTAATGTCCAACTTTTTTACGATCAATAATTTAGATTGTAGAAAGCTGCTTTATAATATTTAACTCTGAATACCAAGATGTGAATCAACTGTGAAGTTGCATGTAACAGTTCGAGAGACGCAAATACAGCAATAAACTAAAGCAGGGATAGGCAATGCTTATATCCTCCAGACTTTAGTTCCATCCCTAAAAGGCAGGAGTCGGCCGTCGCCATCTTGAAATCGTGTCACTGAAGCTGGTTGCTGAAACCACACCTGCTTAACGCGACGGTGGTGACAGCAGCGGAAATCCACCTGTCACTCAAGTGGCCACACCCTAATTTATGCAGAACTTTAAGGCTTAATATAATTTAAATGGATGAGTTCTAAAAAAATTCACCCCCCTCACAGTTGACATGAAGGGCACAATTAGCTATATAGACCAAAACCACTTTTTGTACCCTGCTGTAAAGTTGGGCATTTTAACATGGGGAGTCTATGGGATTGACTGCCTTTTGGAGCCAGTCCCTATAGTGGCCAATCGATGAATTGCAGTTTAAGTCATTTCCGTGTTGGTTTCAATAGAGAGAGCGGGAGGCTGCCACTTGAGCCCTAGTAAACCTGAAGACCTTGATTAGCTTGTTCAGGTGTGTTTGATTAGAGTTGGAACTAAACTCTGCAAGTCATCGGCACTCCAGTACCGACGTTGCCTATCCCTGAACTAAAGCAGTTTTTCAATCCTGGCCCTGGGTGCCCAACACTGCACATTTTGTATGTCTACCGTACCTGACATACCCAATTCAGCTTCTGGAGTTTCTTCTAATGTGCTTGTGAGTCGAATCAGGTGTGTTTGATTAGGAAGACACACAAAATGTGCAGTGTTGGGGGGTGCGAGTCGAGAAACACTGCTTTAGAACCTAAACTAAACGCCCCATCCCACAAACTTTCTCACTTCTTGACAATCGTGGGAATAAAGCAGACATGAAATCTTTCACTTCATGTAAAAAAGAATCCACCTTATTTTTCCTGTAAGAGCAGGCGCAGCCATTTGTAAATTTAATGGCTTCTGGTGTCATTCCCTTCCAGCTATTTTTAGTTGTACAAAACAGTTTGTTTTGCTGCTTGATATTGCAAATGGGTGTCTTATCATATTATTTTAATGTGTTATTGTAATTATGCACACAATGGTTTGTAATGCAAACAGTTTTTACCATTTACTGGAATTCGTTATTCTACTCGTTATTTTCCTACAGCGGCTTATGAACCGGAAGTCTTACACATTACCAGAAGACAGCTTAGTTCTGCACTGAAAAATAAGGTGGATAGCTCACCCGAAAAAAAAAAAAAAAAAAAGAGGGACATTTCTATTCTTTTAAACAGAATGTTAACAAAAAGCTTAGTGACTAAAGAGCATTGTTTGAATGTAATGCAATGTAAAAGCGCAATGCAATGTAAATGTGCTTCCGAACTACATCCATCCTGACTTTGTTAATATGTTAATATGTTAATAGGACAATTTCAGCACAGTGATAAATACTAAGCAAAACAAGATAAAAATTTGTAAAAAATAAAAAGAAGTTATACTTACTTAGACGCAATCCATCTCAAACTTCCCTCATATTACCAATCATTTAAACAATCCTGTTGTCAACGTTTTACAAAAAATCCAGTCCCAATTTTCTTTGGAAAGCCCCGTGCATTTTATTTCTCAGTTGAGTTTGCTGAAAAACAGCAAATAATTTGTACAGAGATTGTACAAAAAAAACAGGCTTGACAGATTCATACGGGATTAGACTGGCAACGTATGTCTGTGACACGCAAATTTCTCTAACCCCTTCTGGGGAAACCATAGAAAAAATGTAAATGTTTGCTCAAATGATGTGATTTTCGGTACGCTTTTCGAGTCCTATGAAAAAGCATCCACTGCCCGCTTGTAAGTTATTTAAACAAGTTTTTTTTGTTGTTGTTGCTGATGTTGTTTTATTATTTTTGATGCAATGAGTAACACTATGTCAACAGAATGCATCAAAATAATGTTTGTGAATTAAAAAAAAACTACACTTAAGATTTTCTTTAACTTTATCAGGCTAAACACGTTAAAACAATGTTCAGTTTGTTAACATTAGTTGATGGATTCATTATCATGAACTAACAATGGATAATGCTTCCACATCTCATTCTGTAAACATATATCTGGAATCACGACAGAGGTAGAAATGAGCAGGGAAAGATCACAAAATTGTATTCAAAATAAAACAGGACAATTTCAGCACAATGAACATGAGCAAAAAGGTGACAAAAATGAAACGGAAAAAAGATTCAGAAATACTGACAAACATTAGTTCTACTTACTTAAAAAGCACAATCCAGCTCAATATACTGTTATGTTAACTTAAAAACAAAAAAAACAAGGTGATTCCTGTGGTAAACACCAGCTTTCATGTCTTTACAGAGCATCAGGTTTTCTGTGTTCTTTCTTCTACATAGAGCTGCATCTGTAAAAGAAAAGAAAATGTCATGCGATAATGTTACAAGAGTAGCTTAATGAAAACATGTTATTTCCCTTTTTTTCCCCCCGAGAACATGTAGTCATGTTGCTGTGATGGCCTTTTAGTCAGTTGACTGTTGCGATGTGAATGTCAGAATGTTTCAGTATTTAGTTCCTCTTTCATATCATTGACAGCAGCACTTGAGTTGCATGCAGAGCTGATGCCCCTATATGCAAAATACGCAAGCTGCGTAGGGCCCCTGAAACACCAGGGGACCCCTTGCTCTCAAAGATGATTTATTTTTAGTTTCGTTTTGAAGTAGGCAGGCGGTTATCAAAACATGAATGTTAATTTCTATTAATGTGGTGCGCTTTCACCTTTTCTATGCAAAAATCAGTCAAATCATGTAACGTGAATAGTCTCTTGCTGGAGACTAAAATAATGTGTTGAAAGCGCACCGAGCTGCGGAAGAAACATTCCGTGAGCGTGATTCGAGACAGAGTGAAACACGGACAAATGCATTTCATTCATTCATCCCCCACTGGCCCACTTTAGTTGAAGCAATAAAATCTGACTCTCTGTACAAAAGAGATATAAATATCTCACCTTGAGAATATCAGAAGTCATTGTTTTTAAGGGAATGAGTTTTGCCTCTTCCATGTGAACTTCCTGCTCATCTGCGACAATCCATGGAAAATCCTGTAAAATATACACATAACAGATAAGAATGTGCAGAAATTTAAGGGCCGTTCATACCAAGAACAATAACCATAAGTACAAATACAATGATAATTATCTTTTTGTCAGTGTTTTATCGTTCATCAGGTGTAAAAAAAAAAAAAAAATTGTTCTGAAAGTGATCCCAACGATATTGTCCCCCTTTATCATTATCATTATAGTCATGGTGTGAACTCTGCTATTCTCTTAAATTTGAAACGATTTTTAGAACGTTATCTTTACAGTTATCGCTATCGTTTTTGGTGTGAACGGGCCTTTAGAGTTTTAATTACATTTTGTTGTTCTTTTGCAGAACATAAAAATGACACATCATCTAAAAGCTGAATAAATAGCTGTATGGTTAGAATAGGATAATATTTGGTCGAGATACAACTATTTGAAAGTCTGGATTCTGAGGGTGCAAAAAAAATCTAAATATTGAGAAAATTGCCTTTAAACTTCAGAACTTCAAAGTTCTTAATGTATATTACTAATCAAAAATTAGGTTTTCATATATTTACAGTACAGGAATTTTACAAAATATCTTCATGGAACATGAACTTTACTTAATTTCATAAAAATGAATAACTTTGACCCATACAATGTGTTTTTGGTTATTGCTACAAATATAGCCCAGCGACTTAAGACTGGTTTTGTGGTCCAGGGTCATGCATTTTGAAGAATGTTTTGAAGAACCAAACAGTTTTGGTGACCTTTGGAAACATTTCTCAAATATCTTATTTTCTGTTTCACCGAAGTAATAAAGTCATACAGGTTTATACATTTACTCAACAACATGATGTTGAGTAAATGTTGAAGAATTTTCATTTTTTGTGACCTATCCCTTTAAAGTGAAGGAGCTATCTAGATTATCTAGCCAAGGGTAGGGGAAATGTGAAAATCGCAGAAGGAATTATATAAGATTTCACATCAGGTTTGCATGAAGAGCATCTGTTTGTGGAACATTTGAAAAAAGGTTTTGTTTTTCAGGCTTTCCAGCAGTTCACTTAGATATCCAGTAAAACAAAGTGAGACAAAAAAGAAGACAAAAAAGAAAAACAATTAAATGGGTTAAACATACAGCTGTTTTAACATACCTTGATGACCTGAACTTTCTCCATGTTTCTTGTGGCAGCTTCCCTGGTGTGTACCAGCACTGTGAATGTGCATCCTGCAGAGTGGAAGAAAATCCACAATTTAAATCTAAATCTATTAAAACTTTAAGTTTAAGAAGTGTAAGCTTAATTATTGGAATAGATCATTTTGTGGTGACGGCTGAGCTCCTACCTGGAGGATTGTTGTCCAAAACAGCGTCACATACACTAATTTTTAGGATCATAGCTCTCAGCAGCTGCTCCACATGAGACAGCAGAGTCTCTGAGCTGACACAGTAAAACCCAACACAAACGTGAGAAAAATGCACAACTTTAACCCTGATTTAACAACTCTGAACTCACTGTCACTCACCTGATGGACAGCAGTGGAGGCTGTGAGATCTCAAACACAAATCTCTCCACTGGATGGTGCTCTTTGTCCATGATCACCACTACAACCTTCTCAGCCTCATTCTGCACAGTATATATGGAAGCAATGTTATTGTATTGGTCAACCTGTTTTTTTTTTTTTCAAATATCTATATTAATTGAATATGAAATAAGAACCTCACCTTCTCTATCAGTGGCTTGACACAATGGAGCGTGTCTTGAATGTACTGATTTAAATCGGGATGGCATGACATCTGTCAAATTAAATATGAGTGTTTAAATCACTTCCATTCATCATCATTTCAGCTCCTAAATACGTGAATTTAAACATTTTCTCTATTTGTCTTTTCCTGCTCTATGATGAATAAGCAAAGCAGTAATGCATTATGTTACTGCTATATTACAGCGTTGACATCAATCTTAAATACATTACCTGCACAGGTACGTTGTACTTCTTTCTTTTCTGAAAAATACCAGATGGATAAATCTCTCTGACATACAGGATGAGGTGAATGGCCACTTCCAAAAACTCACACAGAATGTCCGCAACAACTGCAAATGACCAACATAATCAGAATACTCAAAATGGCGTTATTAGAAAGCTGTACAGTGCACTACATTTACAAATCAACTGAAAGTTACCTTGGCCAAAATTAAGGTCCTGCCTCGTCAGAGTGGCCATAATGAAGCAGACAAAAATAGATGCAACAACTTATAATCAAAAGGAGAGCTTCTCGCTTATAAACCATCAGCGATCATGCATGGTTGCTCCAGAATACGTGTGGTAGACTTTTGAATTCAGAAAAAAGGTAAAAACGTCCTCTGCGTAAACAAGTACTGTAATACACCTAATCCGATTACTGGGAAATTATCTCATTCACAAATAAACAGTATATAAACAAACATTTAATGAAACAATATAGTATCCTTGTATTATTGCTTCTCGAAAAATGTTAACACTTTCTTCTGCAATCTGTAGGAGCACAGCAGCGTTATATGGCTATTCGTCTGCTGCCACCTGCTGGAGTGGAAGTACGCGACAGCACACCATAATATCGCTATAACTTACAAAATCGACAACAATTGTGTGGATTTTGCATCTAAATATATGCAGTAAATACGTGTTGTGTAAGTCTTCTCTGTCTTGCGAAATAATGCTCAGGAGGCAGAGTTCCAGAAGTCAAAATTAGACTTTAATGCAAGAAGACAACAAAGCAGCAGCAGGCTGCTGTCTTTGTGCAATTTCATTATTGGTCACTGTCCAGTGAGCATTCAGATCACTTGTAGATACGTCATTCCAGTACTTTCCATAGTTGTTTATTAATTTTTATAAGGCTTGCGTTCATTGTAGAAAACCACCTGCTAGACTGTTTTTCAATAGATAACCACTTTCCGGTTACCCAAGGTTGCAAGGTGCATACATTTTAGTATTTTAATGAGATGTCGGGATTTTAATAAGATGTACATGCATTATCTAGTTCCGCACTATCTTATCCTGTGGCATCTCCTATCTCCGGTTCTTCCTTCTGTACACACAGTCACGTAGATTGTGAGGCCTGCACAGTAAGTCAGTTTGGCCTTGAGGCTGTCAAAATGCACCTGTCTCTCATACATGGCAGAATACTTTTCACAAACACACAAAATAACATATTCAAATGTTTTATAAAGGACACATAAAATATTGCATTATAAAGTCCTCCAAAGATCTCAAATAAACTGTATGACAACAGGTGAAAGAACTTGTTTTGATGCAAAATAAATGACACTACAACTAGCAGTTGACATATAGGCCTATAGACGATTAAAATAAAGGAACAGAATTAACTGACTGTTAACTGACTTGTGTCCATTTTTACAGATATTTCATAAAATATCATTTGTATATTTATTTAAAGCTGTTTGCGAAATAATTATTCATTTGTACTTGGTGCTACATAATACTAAGCCAACTTAACTCAAGGAACCTGACCAGCAGTATATTTTTATCAAGGATTTCCTTTACGACAGGATGTGACCAAAGGTTTACCTGAATGAACTCATGGACTCGCTGCTCTTTAGAAATGATCTTGCCTACATAAGACAGTGTCAGAGACTAAGGATTTGTTGACTTGCCAGTTGATGTCCTGAGAACCTGTGAGTATTCAGATTATGCTTTGATTCATGACAGATTTGCAGATAAAGCAGAAAAATGATCAAAACAGTGATTTGATCACTAACATATTTGAGTGTAACATACTACTGTGATGCAGTACACACTTTAGCTATTTGAAAAAAACTCTTGAAGAGTGAGATAATGAAAATGACAACAAAATATAGCAGATGTATATATGTATACTGGAGTTCAGTCACTAACTGCTTTATCTTATTCATTAACTCTTCAGGTTACTAAATTGTCAAATGATTAGCTTTCCAAAACACAGCAAAGTCCATAAATAGAAAGGAAATGCAGACTTTTCTGTTACTAAGCTCTGCAAAAGACACTTTCTGGAAGTGAAATGTAGCAGGATCATTTTTTTGTTTAAAAAGTTTGCTAGTAGTTTCTCTTTTTTTATTTGTGTTTTCTTTGCAGCTGACAGAAGAGCAGAGAACTGAAGGGAAATGGAGCCCAGTGAGACCAGTGTTCAGTACAACCGCTGGAATGAAGACAACCTGAACATGCAAGTGCCGCATTCACAATCCAGACTGACTGGGTGAGAAACTAAGAAACTATATGAATCAGTTTAAAAGTGTTGTTAATGGATCAAAAAATCAAATAACTCATGTCTGTACTCATATAGTCTCTATAACAGACTGTGCACTGGACGGCTGGGTATTGTGATGAAAGTAGCAATATCTTCGACCCTGATCGTTGTTATATTCATTGTTGGATACATCACAGGATACTACGTTCACCGATGCTGATGAAGACACTATTTGACAAAACTGACTATTTAAGAAACTGGCTGTTATTTAAAACATGAATTATGTCCATTAAAGAAACATCTTGTTTTTAGCTGTTTATTATTGTACCATATAAAATGTGTTTTAAACTGTGCAACTCTTCACTGACAAATATATTACATTTATTTTAACTTAGTATCTTAACCACTTAAATGTTAACAAATAAAATACTTCAATCCAAAACAGACCAGATTTTGTTTTATTTTATATTTGAATGTCAGTGATATCAAATCGAAAAGTGCATTAGTGATCACAACACATAGCCTATAATTTGCTATTATAGCAAAAATACAATTATGAAGTTAGTGTAAAATTAACAGTAAGCCCTTTACAATTAGTTTTTTTAAACTTTAGTTAATGCATTATCATGAACTAACAAACAACAGCACTTATACAGCAGCTTTTATTAATGTTTTTACATAAACAGTCCAAACATTTGAGGTCACTAAGATTTTCTTTTTTTTTAGAATAATATTTTGTGTGGATTATAGCGTGGATTGATGTGACAGTAAACACATTTGAACTGTTTTTGACATTGATAAATATGTTTCTTGAGCACCATGATTTTAAATTGTAATAATATTACACAATATTAGTTTTTGCTTCCAATAAATGCAGCCTAAAACATTAAAAAAATCTTAGCAACCCAAAATGTGGAATAGTAGTGTAATCTAAATCATATTTTAATGTTTCATGTTGAATATACGTTATTGTTTTAAGAATGAACACAAGACCTAATGCATTAACTAAAGCTGAACTATTTTAAACTGTTTACAATTACCATTACATCTGACATCAGTCCTGGTCATAGATGATTTTAATAGTATCCACATCCTGCTCTTCTAGTTGATCAATAATCTCATCTTTTGATGGAGAAAACAAGCTTGCATTTACTTTGACAATCCATGCTGTGATCCTTTGGTAAGTATAATACTCGTTCTCCTGATTGTCCATCATTTCTTTCATTTCATTCTCATTTTCCATCTCAATAGCCGAATCAGAGAATGGCTGGTTCGATACACTCGCTGAACCCTTCATCCTTTCTGTCATCACTTTGCTGTTTTTGGCACTGACGTTACTCGGCTCTACATCCAGAAGCCCATCCTGTGGCTGCCCTGCTGATGCATCAGAAATCTTCAAGCTGTCCTGTCTCGGGTCTTGGTTTTGAACCTGTAGCCCATCATTAAAAACAGCCAGTCCGTTGCAGATCAGCTGACATCCTTGCTTTTGTCTGCTGAACAATGCCTTGTCCATCCTTACGCAGGTGGACAAGATATTGGCTTTCTTCTCCTGACATCCAACTCCCCTGCTTGACACACAGGTTTTTGCACTAGACATGGAATTGGTGGATATTCTTGGGCTGTATATTGGAGGCAGTGAGCTACTCTTTGTCAAAGTCCTGCCATCGTTTCCTTTTGGCATTAAAACCTTACGAGGTTTGAAGGTTTGCTCTTTTCGATTTCCAGCCAGTTTCCACCCTGATGATAAATTGTAGGATCCCTTCATTCCAATCAACTCCAGACAGATGGGCACAGATGGACTTGAGGTCTTCAAAGTCTCAAGCATATGGAAATTGTCCTGGATATTAAGAGTTTTACTAGATCCACTCTTCCATCTTGTCCTGTGGTCCCAAATGTCATTCCTCTGGGTCATTTTCATAACTTTTTAATAAGAGCAAAGTGGACGCTTGTCAATGTCATGTAGCATGATGGACTGTCCTGAGAGACAGTGTCCTGCTTACATCTCTTATAGACAGCTCAGACTTACTCTCCTCCTCTTTACATTTTCTGAGTCGGCCAGTCATCTGATCTGTAACCAAACCCGGAGCATTCATGTGCTCCACGGGCACAAACAAACACAGGATGCAAGCAATACTACTGTCACTTCACTAAAAATGTCGGAAGATTTGCATTTTTAAAATAGTTGCGGTAATTTAACCTTACTATAAACTGAATTATGAGACTAAACTACTAGTTTTGATAATGATGCAGATGATTTCCATCCAGATGTATTAAACCTGCTGTATAGACAGTCTATCTGAGGATAAAAACCTTTCCAGTTCCACTTCCAGAATGAAAATTTCCTGATAATTTACTCACCCCATGTCATCCACGATCTTCATGTCTTTCTTTCTTCAGTCAAAAAGAAATTAAGGTTTTTGAGGAAAACATTTTAGAATTTTTCTCCATATAGTGGACTTCAATGGGGATCAATGGGTTGAAGGCCCAAATTTCAAGTTTCAGCACCGATCAAAGGGCTCTACATGATTCTAGCTGAGGAATAAAGGTCTTATCTAGTGAAACGATTGGTCATTTTCTAAGAAAAATACAAATGTATATAATTTTAACCAAAAATGTTTGTCGCAATTAGGGCAATTAGTTCACTAAAATTTTATTTAGTTGCAAAAAAAAAAAAAAAACGCAATCCATGACAAACAAATCGTTAACGGCTGGTCTAATATACATAGTACCAGTGTTCGGGAAAGTTACTTTTAAAAGTAATGCATTACAATATCGAGTTACTCCCTAAAAAAGTAACTAATTATGTTACTTAGTTACTTTTTATAGAAAGTAATGCGTTACTTTACTTTTGCGTTACTTCTTAAATCTGGGCAGGGCTTGCTTGTTTGTTTTCAATATAAAAAGTTCTGTTTTTGGCAAATGTAAAAGCCTTTTCACACCAAAAGCCTCAGGCTTTGAGAAAAGTAAATTCACGTCTGTACAGTAAACCAAAGAAGAAAAAAAATCAACTCTTCAGCAACAAAAAAAGGAAAACAAATGTTAGATTGTCTTGAGTAATTTTTGCTTATTAGTATGGTTGAATTGGATCATCGAAGGTCGCCAGCAAAGACATCATTAATAAAATGGTATTAAACGCATAAAGGATATCTGTACTATTTAACATATTTAATTATTGCAGGATTGCGTCATATTCTGAGTTGAATTTTACTATTTTCATTCATTTTGAGAAATATTGAATCTGTTTTTTGTGAGTGAGATGAATTAATGCATGTTCACATTTATTCTAGAACTAACATCTCACTCCCGATTTGTCTCAACATGGGGAAAGCAGAGCTTTTAATCAATAAATGGGGGAAAAGTAACTGGCGTTACTTATTGAAAAATTACTAGTTACTTGGAAAAAGTAATAATATTACGTAACTTGCATTACTTGTAATGCGTTACCCCCAACACTGCATAGTACAATAGTACATCGGGCAGGACATCCAAATGCTCACCTATCATTTATCGACCTGAAATATGGATTTTCATCTGAAAGATGTATGTAGTAGCAATTTTACATGGCTGCTCTATCTAATTTTATCCTAGAAAAATGTGCGCTATTCAAGTGTCTGTTGAGTGTGGAAGCTGAAGAGTAGTGCGCTCACTGCATGACCGATAGAGGTGCCGGTGCGCTCACTTGCTCTTAAAATACTGCATCATTTCTGGTCATACAGATAAAAGTAATACATTTTTTGAATCTGTAAAGACTACGTTTATTTGTGTGCACTCAGAATAACAACGGAACTTTGCGCTTTTGTAAAATAAAGCAAACAGGATGCGCTTTCTGTCATCTCGGTCTCTGTGAGCTTGAGTGTGAAACTTCAAAACTCAGTGAAATGTCTACTTTTAAATGAACCAATTCAAATAGAACATTCTCTAGAACAAACATTCTCAGATTATGTAATCCGTATGAAACATGCATAAAGGCGTATCCACTACTGCGGAGATGACTAGTGAGTGTCGTGGGCTTCACAAGCCAAAAACAAAGAAAGCACTAGTTTATCAATAAATTATTAAAACGTTAATGCAGTCTCCTTGATGTTTTCTCTGACGCATTTATAATAATTATATCTGCCGGTGCACTGTGGCAAGCTTTTTTTGCGTGTGCTTGAGCGCTTATCGGGCTATGTAAGATGTTACAGGCTCATTATGATGATTTATATGGGATATTAATAAACGTGTGACTAATAGTCAATTAATGCTTAAAATGAACAATTACTAGTCGACCAGAAAAATCTTTAGTCGAGAGCAGCCCTAGTTGTTATTTTTTTACACTAAGGTAGAAACGGGTTTCCATACAAAAGACAGGAGTGTAAATGAGAACCACTGCAACCAATATTTGAATGAATGTTTTAATTGCCGTGTTAATTTGGTGACAGAGAAAACGATATGGAGAGGGGTGAATGCATGACAAAATTAGAAAGAAAACCAACAGATGAATTTTGTTATCGGATGACTGTTAGATTGCTGGCGTCCGACATCAGGTCAGTTTTTGATGGGTAGACCACTTTAAGGTTTCCATCTACGTCCACGACCTTCACTTGTACCACGGTCAGCTCAGGGGAGGCCGGGTCCTCTGCGGGACGATCTGAAATCACATCCTTCTCTTCATCCGAGCCCACGTCCTCCTTCCCGTCAAAGGTTAATTTATTAAGCTCAGCCATTTTCTAAAATAGAAACAAGAACAGTCAGAAAAAAGTATGAATATTACACTAATGAACACTATAAACATTCATAGCTGCTACTAACCACAAAAAATGCTTGTATAAATGCCTTTGGATATGTGAAAATGGACACATTTCAACTGCCTTGGCACTTAGTAATAGCATAATTGCTAATTAATGCTGATAAACTGAATACAATGACCCAGCTTGATAACCAATTTAACGGCACTGATTATTCAGTGTGTCTTTTATGGTAAAATATTCAGTAGTTATTTGAGCTGTCGTAAAAGAAGAACGCGCGAAAGCGGGACAGGTTATTTGTATCGTGGAGGAATCTCACAGTTGCAATCTAAACCATTTCCAAGGTTTTATCTTCCTTGTCACATTTCACAGTTTTCCATCACGTCAGATGATTTTTGTCTAACTGAAAAAATAGGATTTTTCTAACAAAAACTTTTTGCTATAAATTAGGAACATTAATTAAACAAACAACTTGACTAATAAAATCAGCAGCAGTCAGGCTCTTAAATTGCACTTGTATTATGTGATGGTGCAATGCCTCCGAGACACTGTATACCAAGTGTGTGTGTCTGTGCAGAAAGATGAGCTCATTTCTTCCACAAGGGTATCAGCATTCAAAAGCTGTGCAGTCAAATAGCACAACAGTGCTATCCAATCCTGCACTCCTACAGCGCAGACTCAAATCAGTGCCCTCACTGAAGTCAGTCAGATAGCTCATACAAAATATTA
>JAHKKF010490827.1:0-16214 GCA_019740295.1 Labeo calbasu | reverse complement strand
CACTGCATTGGCATAAACTGTTTATAAACGCACTTCCCTGACAGGCGGAAGTGCAGAAGGAGTTGGGCGCTCTTATGGGACAGCAGAGCAACATAGAAACAAAGATGCTCGCCCTACAGAGGATGGGGTGAGTGTGTATGTGTTTGACACTTAACATATGCTGTTGAATTAGAAAAGAGTAGAAAATAGTGTGCTAATAAATTGTGTTTTTGTGTGTGTGTGTTCTTCAGACCCAACTTGCAGCTGATCGAGGGAGATGCTGTTCAACTTTCTGGCATGATCAGCTTCACATGCAGCCTGGCAGAAAATGTCAGCAGCAAAGTCAGACAGCTGGACCTCACCAAGGTGCCCATTTGTATGAAACGTACGTTCTATCAAAATGACAGTCTCAGTCTGTGTACGACAACATCCACTTTGCACCTGGTTCTGTTTCAGAAAAGGCTGTACCAAGCAATTCAGCGGGCAGATGATATTTTAGATCTGAAGTTCTGCACAGATGGTGTTCAGACAGCCTTGCGTAACCAGGACTATGAGCAGGCAGCCGCCCACATTCATCGCTATCTTTCTCTTGACCAGTCAGTGATTGAGCTCAGCAAGCAGGGTGGAGAGGGTGAGTCTGTTTTGGGTTTACTAGCAACAAGTATTACCACTGCAGCTATTGGATAGTAATCTATTAAGTTAATTTTTTATTGATATGGATATTTTTGCTGAACAGTTCAACAAAATATTGTTTATATTTCAGTAACCATGTTTCTTACTTATTGGTGGATAATCCAGTGAGTTAAATACACTACCAGTCAAAAGGTTTGAAAAGTAAGATTTTTTTTTTTTTTTAAGAGGTCTCTTCTACTCATCAAGCCTATATTTATTTGATCCAAAGTACTGCAAAAACAGTAACATTTTAAAATATTTTGCTATTTAAAATAACTACTTTCTATTTAAATATATTTTAAAATGTAATTTATTCCTTTGATTTCAAAGCTGATTTTTTAGCATCATTACTCCAGTCACATGATCCCTCAGAAATCATTCTAATACGCTGATTTGCTGCTCCAAAAACATTTATTATTGTTATCATTATGTTGAAAACAGCTTTGAGGGTTTTTTTTCAGGGTTCTTTGAATAGAAAGTTCAGAAGAACAGCATTTGTCTGAAATAGAAATCTTTTAACATTATAAATGTCTTTATCATCACTTTTAAAATATTAAAATACTATTAAAATATCTTTAAATAAAAGTACTAATTTCTAACCCCCCCCTCTCCAAAAACAACAACAACAACAACAAAAAATAATACTGATTCTAAGCTTTCGATTGGGATATAGTGTATAATGTTATAAAAGCTTCATTTCAGATAAATGCTGATATTTGGATCTTTCTATTTATCAAAGAATCCTGAAAAAATGTACTCAACTGAACATGCTAAATGATGCTAAAAATTTAGCTTTGATCACTGAAATAAATTACATTTTAAAATATATTCAAATCGAAAGCAGTTATTTTAAATAGTAAAAATATTTCACAATATTACTGCTTTTGCTATATTTTGGATCAAATAAATGCAGGCTTGGTGAGCTGAAGAGAATTCTTTAAAAAACAAAAAAATCTTACTGTTCAAAAACTTTTGACTGGTAGTGTATTTTCTGAAACTTGACAGGAATGCAAATTAAATAATATGAATATTCATAAGAAATGAATGACAAGTCTGACCTCTTAACGCGTTAAAAAAGCCACTTGTTGGATAGTTATGACTTTGCAGGTTAATAAGTCACCCTTGAAGCTACAGTAATATTCCCTACTCTAATGTACAATATATTTTTAATGTTTTCTAAAGAAATTTCTTATGCTCACCATGCATTTAGTTGATCAAAAACCAAACTGTTTTCTGTTTTAAAATATTTTAAAACATCACTATCACTTTTGGTCAGTTTAATGCATCTTTATTGAATAAAAGTATTGAGTTCTATCAAAACAATCTTTTGAACAGTTGTGTTTGCACACTTGTCACTGCACATCACTTACATTCTGTATTGATGTGGTTGCCCTGCAGTTGTAAGTGTTCTGTTACAAACATGTTGTAAGAGTCTGTCATAAACAGCACTGTGCAAATTATTAAATGTGGGCACTGAAAATATTGTTCAATCTGGTGCACACAAATACTTAGATAAGATTCTTATACTGTTGTATTATCTGTACGCTATACATTGTGCAGGCAGTGCGGTTGAAGCCAGCCTAGCGTTGCTTCAGGAAGCAGAGCGTGATCTGAAGGCACTTGTCACAACGCGACTGGAGGAGGCAGTTGCCACAAGTGACTTGCCTCAAGTGGAACGCTTTTTCAAGATCCTTCCTTTGCTGGGACTCCATGAGCAGGGACTTGCACGCTTTGCTCAGTACCTTTGCAGTCAGGTTGGAACACGTGTGTATGTCCAGCTTACATGACCAGTAAAATCAGTTGAGAATGCTTTGGTTTAGTTTCTTGTATCTTTTGCTTGCTTTTCTTTTAGTTGGCCAGTAAGGCAGAGGAGAACTTACTCCTGGCTGTTGGATCTGATCTCGGCGAACGCAGAGCACCGGTCATTTTTGCTGACACACTCACATTATTGCTTGAAGGTAAGAGCAGATGCAACACTGTTTAACTTAGAACTAAAAATTATTTATAATATTCAGACAAATAGAGATCAACCATCCTTTGTTCGTATGTGTTAGGTATTGCACGCATTGTTGAAACCCATCAGCCCATAGTGGAAACATATTATGGACCAGGCCGACTGCACACACTCCTCGCACACCTTCAAAAAGAGTGTGATAAACAGGCTCAGAAAATAGTGGACAAATTCATCCAACAAAGAGATTACAACAATAAGGTGTGTGTAGTGTCTGTATGCTCTATTGGTGTGTTTACGTACTAATATGTAATGTTTACACTATGAACAAAGTGTGCTTTAATGTAGTTATACATATAATGCATATGTTTTATTGTTGTTTTGCAATAGTTTCAGGTTATCCAGAGCAGCATGATGAGAGGCATGACTACTGAAAAGATTGAACCCAGGTGCGGTCCGTGTTATAATTGTTTATCCATGTATCTGGCGAATACAAGGTGGTTTACTCGTTGTCGTATGTTTAATCTAGAGACCTGGATCCTGTGTTATGTGAAGTTACCTTAATGAACTCAAGAGCAGAGCTGTACTTTCGATTTTTGAGGCGCCGTATAGTGGCTGACTTTGAGGTTGCAGATGCAGTGGCAGATGAAACAGTTATACAAGGTAACACCTAACTTTGTTATGACACCTGTCACCAGTTGTTGCCTAGAAGTTAGCATGCTGCTTATTCAGTCAAAACATCATTGCCTGTTAAAAAGAAGTGTATGTACACCAGTCAAAAGTTTTTGATTTTTAATGTTTTTAAAGACATCTCTTTTGCTCACCAAGCTTGCATTTATTTGATCCAAAGTACAGCAAAATCAGTAAAATTTTGAAATATTTTTGCTATTTAAAATAACTGATTTCTGTTTAAATATATTTTAAAATGTAATTTATTCCTGCGATTTCAAAGCTGAATTTTTAGCATCAGTTACATGATCCTTCAGAAGTCATTCTAATATTCTGAGTTGCTGCTCAAAAAACATTTATTATTATGTTGAAAACAGTTTTCTTTGATGAATAGAAAGTTCGGAAGAACAGCATTTATCTGAAATTTATCTTTTGTAACATTATAATTGTCTTTATCATCACTTTTGATCAATTTAAAGCATCCTTGCTAAATAAAAGTATTTATTTCTATAATGCCTTTGCCAAAAATAATAAACAAAACAAAAAACATTATACTGACTCCTAGCTTTTGAATGGTATAGTGTATAATGTTATAAAAGCTTTTTGTTTCAGATCAGTGCTGATCTTTGGATCTTTCTATTCATCAAAGATCATCTACTCAGCTGTTTCAAATATTGCTAATAATAATAATAAAAAAAGTTTCTTGAACAGCAAATCAGCTTATTAGAATGATTTCTGAAGGATCATGTGACACTGAAGACTGGAGTAATGATGCTGAAAATTTAGCTTTGATAACAGATATAAATTACATTTTAAAATATATTCAAATTGAAAGCATTTTTTTTTTAAATAGTAGAAATATTTTAAAATTTTACTGTTTTTGCTGTACTTTGGATCAAATAAATGCAGGCTTGGTGAGCAAAAGACACTTAAAAAATTGACTGTTTTAAACTTTTGACTGGTAGTGTAGCCAGCTAGGCTATATGTGGGCAAAATGTATTGTTGAATATGCTGATTTCTATAAATTAATAATCATCATTATTACTTGCTGCTATTGTTCATGTTTGTTTTGTTTTGCTGTCTAGAGCATCAGCAGAGTTTAGAACAGTTACTGAAGAACTGCCAGCTGAGCCGCACTATGCAGGAGCTGATTGGTTATTACATTCCCATGGAGGAGTATTACATGAGAGAGTCCGTCAACAAGGTAGGACACATAGAGTCAGTAACTTGTGTACATTACACTTGAATTAGAAGTGTCAGAGCTTTTGTCAGGCTTTGGGTCAAGGTTTGGGTCAGAAATGTCTACCTTCCTTCCTACATTTTCTTACGTTTGCCATTGTTAAATTGCAGATACATTTTTTTTGGCAGAATCTATGTCCTCATTGGATGATTAATTTGACTTTATAGGCAGTTGCTATGGACACAGCTGAGGTGGGTCAGCTAAGCTCCAGCATGGTGGACGATGTGTTCTACATTGTGAAGAAATGTATCAGCCGAGCCCTCACCAGCAGCAGCTCTGACTGCGTGTGCGCTATGATCAATCATGCAACCAGCGCTCTGGAGACAGACTTCAGGTATCCATTTGGAATTTAATCAGCCTCAGTGTATTTTGTTACTGCTGTGCATGTGAAGAGTTATTATAGAGGTGGTGGAGGATTTCGAAATTCACATCACATTTTTAAACATCCAGTCATCCTTTATACACTTTGCATCTCTTCGCTCGTATGCAGAGAGGTGTTAGTATGTAAGCTGCGAGCTGGATATCCAGTCAGTGCTCTGCAGGACCTGCAGCGTGGGGTCAGCAGTGCCGTCAGTCTGATGCAGAGCAGCCTGCAGCACGGAAAGATAACAAATCTCACACAAACGCTTGGGATTGAAAGCCAGGAGCAAGCAAAGAGCGCCTACTTGGTCAGCATCAAGTCTTTCCATCTCACACACACACTTTTTCACTTGTTTTCCTGTATCTAGTTCTCTCTAAACAAACTCTTGGGTATTACTTGAGTGTAATAATGATGTTTGTTTCTCAGGTGGCTCTCAATAATGTGGAGGTCTGCAGTGAGAATATCAGCACCCTGAAAAAGAACCTAGAGGTCAGTGTGATATGACTCTGCTTTTGTTTTTTTTTGTTTTTTCAGTCAACCACCAGAAACACTAACTCTCTTTTGATCACTGTCATGTCATATGTCAAAATATAGGACTTTTTTTCCAGAATCAACAAAAATTCTGAAATTGTTTCCATGCAGTTAATGCAGATAGAAGCTTACAGGCCTCATAAAGATATAACAGCAGTCAATAAACTTTTTTGTAGTACGATAATTTGCTTTCTCTTTCTTTCCATCTCAGAGTGATTGTGCCAAGTTGTTTAGTCAGGGGGCGGGCTCAGATCAGGCAAAGGCTAAGATAGACAGCTGTCTATCTGATATGGTCAACACCTCCAGCAGATTCAAGGATCTCCTTCAGGTCAGTAAAAATCTGTTTATACTTTATCTTTCAAAAGTTTGGGGCTGCATTTGTTTGATTTTACATTTGAAAACTTTCTATTCGAATATATTTTAAAATATAATTTATTCCTGTGAAGGCAAAGCTTAATTTTTAGCAGCCATTACTCCAGTCTTCAGTGTCACACGATTCTTCAGAAATCAGTTGTGCTGCATAAAATTTTTGCAAAACGTGAACCATTTTTATCAGGATTTTTTGATAAATAAAAGTATAATAAAATTAATGAAAGTATTAATTTCCTAAAGAAAAAAAAACTTTCTGATCCATTTTTGAATGGCTGTGTATGTCAACATAATTTGCCCTAAATATTTTCTTCCTAATGGTTTATGTTTGTACAGGAGGGTCTGCAGGAGCTTAATAACACCTCTATCAGGCCACAAGTAAAACCCTGGATCAGCAGCTTCCTGTCTGTCTCACACAATATTGAAGAGGTATGAAATTATAACATTGCCATTGTCTACTACTACTGATGAAGAGTGGAAATAGTAGTTGCTAATAATAGCAACAGACTAATACTAAGCAAAATCCTGCTGTTATTTTCCATAAAAGGTTTTTGAGGATAGTTTGCTTTGTGGTTGTTTTCAGGAAGAGTTCAGTGAATATGAAGCCAATGATCCTTGGGTTCAGCAACTCATTGTCCAGTTGGAGCAGCTCATGGCTGAGTTTAAGGTATATGCATTTTAATCCACTTTACACATTACTCACACAATCCCATTCTAAAGAAAATGCCTCTCTGTAGGTGGGCCTGTCACCAGTCATCTACGATACTCTTACGAGCTTGATGACCAGCCTCATCGCAATGGAGATGGAGAAGACTGTGTTCAAATGCACCTTCAGCAGGGTGAGATGTAACCCTGCCCTGTACAAAATGAACACAACAGCTACATATTTGTTGACATCAGTCACAGACATCCTAACTGTCCTCTCCATTCTGGGTTGCAGCTTGGTGGATTACAATTCGATAAGGAGCTGCGTGCTTTGGTTGCCTACCTCTCCTCTGTCACCTCCTGGACCATCCGGGATAAGTTTGCCCGACTCACACAGATGGCAACTATTCTCAACTTAGAAAGGGTATGTGGCTTTTCGGCTGGCATTTAAAATTTAAAGTTAAAAACAGGTCTGTGCGTATAAGTTTGATTGTGTTTTTCTTTCTTTAGGTGTCTGAGATCCTGGATTATTGGGGACCCAACTCTGGGCCTTTGACTTGGCGTCTGACCCCTGCTGAGGTTCGACAGGTCTTGGCTTTAAGGGTAGATTTCCGCAGCGAGGACATTAAAAGATTACGACTCTAACAGAAGTAAACAAAAACACTTTCCACTTTTGGTTTTTAGGCATTGAAGCGGTGTTTTGGGTCACAGAAGGCGTGTTATCTCTAAACTTTTGTATGTGCATTTTTTTAACATGTATAATAAATGTATAACCAGCCATCATAGTGAATCAAATAGTCCTTCAGCTATTCTAAAGCTCACACTCAACTTATTAAGTATTTTGTAGTATTTTTGTTAAATAGAGTGAAGTTTACTTAAACTTAAAGGATTAGTTCACTTCCAGAACACAAATTTACAGATTTTACTCACCCCCTTGTCATCCAAGATGTTCATGTCTTTCTTTCTTTATTCATAAAGAAATTGTTTTTTGAGGAAAACTTTCCAGAATCAAAGTAGTGGACTTCAGTGGTGCCCGTGAGTGTGTGCCTCCAAAAAAGTTTATATGCAGGGCTCTGAAAGAGGGGTCTTATCTAGCAAAATGGTCTTATTTATTTATTTTTTAAAAAAATACTATTTATACACTTTTTAACCTCAAATGCTCGTCTTGTCTAGCACTGCGACGCGCATGCAGTCCCATTCAAGACAGTTACGGTATGTAGAAAAACTCCCATCTTATTTTCTCCTCCAACTTCAAAATAGTCCTATATCCATGAAACTATCATTTCACTAGATATTACCTTTCTTCCTCGGCTGGGATTGTTTAGAGCCCTTTGAAGCTGCATTTTGGAAGTTCAAACTCGTGGGCACTATATGGAGTAAATTATCTGTAAATTTGTTCTGGAAGTGAAGTAATCCTTTAAAGATGCTTTACTGAAGACAACTGTGACCCTGGACCACAAAACCAGTCATAAGTAGCAAGTAGGGTATATTTGTAGCAATAGCCAACAATACATTGTATGGGTCAGAATTATTGATTTTTCTTATATGCCAAAAATCATTAGGATATTAAGTAAA
Organism: Labeo calbasu; assembly: GCA_019740295.1. NCBI lineage: Eukaryota > Metazoa > Chordata > Actinopteri > Cypriniformes > Cyprinidae > Labeo > Labeo calbasu. The sequence continues at coordinate 8,222 of JAHKKF010490827.1, read as the reverse complement.
GATCATGTTCCATGAAGATATTTTAGAAATTTCCTACCTTAAATATATCAAAACTTATTTTTTGATTAGTAATATGCATTGCTAAGAACTTCATTTGGACAATTTTTAAGGTGATTTTCTCAATATTGTTTTTTTTTTTGCACCCTCAGATTACAGATTTTCAAGTAGTTGTATCACGGCCAAATATTGCCCTATCCTAACAAACCATACATCAATGGAAAGCTTATTCATTCAACTTTCAGATGATGTATAAATCTCGATTTCAAAAAATTGACCCTTATGACTGGTTTTGTGGTCCATGGTCACAATTCATTAAAATGGAGCTTCCAAGAATAAATGTAATGCCACAAGGCTTCAAATAGAAAAGAAACCGCTTTTTATAGTGCACAGTATATTCGTAACTTGTGTGGTAAAGAATCTTACAAAATGAGATTCAGAACTAAATCATTTGTTTAAATACCACACCACAAAAAGAGTCCCACAATTTATAGTTCAAAACATTTTACTTCAAACCAGTCATCTTTTCTAACTGCATTAACCTGCATGTAAAGAATCAGTTCATCTGGACCAGAAGCTCTGATCTGCACTTGGATATTAAAAAAAAGAAAGAAACTCCAAATAATAAGCAGTTGTTTACACACTTATGAAGCAGTCTCTGTGTGCATGTAACATGGTTATGAAGTGTAGCAGATCTTGGGTCTGCTGTCCTCAAGACACAAACAGCACAAACGTGTATCATTAAATATAAAATGAGAAGGACCAGTCTGCTGAACTCATCTCAGTCCCCGTGTAGCGCTGTGCCTGACAGCTTGTGCATACAGGCTGAACTCCTGTATCTGCGCTCTAACACACACAGCCTAACTACCAGTCCTGGAGAAAGTGTAAATGAGAACTACGATGATACTTAATTGTCGTCGCCTTGTCTTACAGAAGCACCAAACACAGACCGTCCTTTGCGTCTTTAGTCCATCGTTTCTTTGCGTTGTTCGTCAGAGTTTCCTCTTAATAATGGTGTTGGCGGAGATCAGTCGGTCCCGCTCCCGCAGCTCCTCCTGCAGCCGTGCCTCGTTGACGCGCAGCTGTCGGATGGTGTTTTTCATCTCCTTCATTTTGATCTCCATCAGCGCGATGATGTCCCGCTGCTCGTTCAGCTTCCTGAGCAGTTCAGCGGACGTTGTGCCTGTGGTTAGCGAGTACGAGTGATCCACCCCGCACAGTGCGAGGTCGGCTACAGGGCAAGATGCGCTGCCCCCCGACAGGTTTCCGCCTGAGTCCGAGACCACCGCTGCGAGGCAGGAGCCGTCTCCTGAAGATGTGAGGTCCACGGGCGCGATGTACTGGCCGTTCTGACCTATCTGCACCACGGTGGCGTTCTCGGTGTCCCCCTCTTCGTCCACTGCCGCTGACTCAGCCGTGGAAACGACGCTGGTGATGATGGGCACGACCGCGGAGACCTTCCTGCTCCTACCTCGCCTGCTCTTCCTCTCGTTCACCCCGCGCAGAGGGAAGAGGGTCGGGACGCGAATGGTGTAGGTTTTCCTGCCGCCGGGAAAGTGCACGCTGCAGACCCGGTGGCCGGTGGTGGGCTGGAAAGTGCTGAAGCAGCCGCTCACCCCGGCCCGCGAAATGTTCTTCAGCCATATCTCTCGCTGAGTGGGATCCTTCGGAAAGGTGTAGAATCGCAAATCGCGATCCCGATGTGAGTTATTGTAGCATCCGGGCACGCAGCAAGTAAAGCCGGGCATTATTGTGTAAAAGATGCACCAGTATTACTGCAGTCCCTTAGAAGTTTCCCTAATTTTGTTTTGTTTGGTTCCTTCGTGTGCTGTTATCCAGACCAGCGGCCTACAAGCGGAACTACACGTCCCACAATACTTACGACTTCCTGTTTTGGTTTCAAATGCTAGTCGACAGACTCGCGTCTGCGCAGATGTAAGCCTCTGGAGGACTTCACAATGCAAAACCTGGAGTGTTGTAACAGTGTTTTCAACTTGTACGATGTGTAAAAATAACTAGACACTTTTGAAATTATGTTTGTATGCTAAAATTGAGCTGGTTTAATTCCTGTGTAAATCAATGTACGGCACAGAGCGTTCGGTACTATTTATACCGAACGAAATGGAAACCTTAAAAACAGACCATAAAACAAATATAGGGAATATATAAAACTAAAAATTATGGCTGCACAATTACTCGAATTTCTAATCGTGATTACAATTACAGGTGCCACAATTATGTATTCGTTCAAAGGCACAATTACCACAAAAAAAACAAAAAAAAAAATCCACTTATATTGTTCAGCTTTCTCAAGATGTGTGTGTGTGAGAGAGAGTGTGTTATCTTAAGGTTTTTTTCTCATTGTTTTCATTTTTAAAAATTTGCTTTTTAATATTTAAAGAAGAAACTATATATAAAAATGTGGCATGCAGTTGCTTCAAACAATAAAGCTATACAAAACATTATTCAGTGTAAATTGTGATAATCGTAATTAATAATCGCAATTACAATTTAAAGGGAATAATCAATAAATTATGAGTTTTGTCATAATCGTGCAGCCCTACAAAAAGTATAAATTAAAATAAAAAATAATAACAGTGTCATCATGACATACACTGCTGCCTTTAAACTTTAAATCAAGGTAACCTTGATTAAATAAATAATAATAATAATAAATCCCAAAGAATGTGTCTTGCTCAGGAAAGCTGCCCTAGGCATTGCATCACAGTAGCAACATAAGCAACCTAGAATAGATAGCCTACAAAAAGATATACTAGTATGTCATTTATTAATAGCCCTTCTAAATGACATGACGACTCATTTTTATTATGTAGCCTATGCTTACATCATATAAATGGAGAGTCCATCTACTCAAAGGTTAATCTAGATTGCTTATCTTCATGATAAACCCAGAACACTGTGTAAATATGCCATTGTACCTAGGATAAAAAGTTCTTTTAAAGGGAAAGTTCACACAAAATTGGAAATTCTGTTATCATTCACTCACCCTTATGTATTTAACAGAAGTTTATTTCTTCTGTTGAATACAAAATAACATGTTTGAAGGTGTTGGTAACACAATGTTGGTAACCCAGACAGTTGCTGGTAGCCCTTGACTTCCCTGTTGTTTCTTTTCTCCATATTTTGGAAGTCAGTGGCTGCTGGCAACTGTTTGTTTCCCAACATTTTTCAAAATATGCTCTTTTGTGTTCAACGGAAGAAAGAAGCATACAAGTTGAGTAAGTAAATAATGACACAATTTTCAATTTTGGATGAACTATTCATAGAATGAGTACTTTTTTTTGCAGCCATGTGCTACCAGTAAGATTTTTTTATGTTTTTATAAAGAAGTCTCTGCTGCTCACCAGGCCTGCATTTATTTGATCCAAAGTACAGCAAAAACAGTAAAATATTTGAAATAATTTTATTATTTAAAGTAACTGTTTTCTTGAATATATTTTAAAATGCAATTTATTCCTGTGATTTCAAAGCTGAATTTTTAGTATCATTATTCCAGGCACATGATTCTTCAGAAATCATTCTAATATACTGATTTGCGGCTCAAAAAGCATTTATTATTATGTTAGAAACAGTAAGTAGATTTTTTTTTCAGGTTTCTTTGATGAATAAAAAATTAAATGCTGTTAAAAGAACAGCATTTATCTGAAATAGATTTTTTTTGTAACATTATAAATGTCTTTGTCATCACTTTTGATCAATAGGTATAAAGGTATAGTGAATTAATGATTTAAAAGCTTTTTTTTCAGATAAATTCTGTTCTTTGGATCATTCTATTCATTAGAGAATCCTGAAAAAAATGTACTCAACTGTTTTAAATATTAATAATAATAAAAAAATGTTTCTTGAACAGCAAATCAGTATAATAGAATGATTTCCGAAGGATCATGTGACATTGAAGACTGGAGTAATGATTCTAAAAATTTAGCTTTGATCACAGGAATAAATTACATTTTTTAAAATATATTCAAATAGAAAGCAGTTATTTTAAATAATACAAATATTTCACAGTATTACTGTTTTGCAGTAATGAGCAGAAGAATATTCTTTAAAAAAAACATTACAAAGCTTACTGTTTAAAAACCTTTGACTGGTAGTGTACACCTAGAACGTTTTCTTAGAGATGAGCACATTTTTCTTTTTTAACCAATATAAACAATGTTATTTTTCTCTGTTTTTTTTTTTCTTTTTTCTTTTTTTGCACCAGTATATTCCCAACACATTAAAAAGACTAAATACGGTTTAAATGATTATTTGTGTGATTTCATAAAGTGTACAAATAATGTTATTTCCTCGGTGTTGCAATTTTAAGCAGTGTAACCTATTTACAAAGACTGAGTTCATGGAATGTGCCAAACTCTTGCAGTTTAATGTGCTAATATGGGCGTGGCAGAAAAACCCGACTGTTTCGCGCAAGCGCACGTTATCGAACGTCTCGCTTGAGAGATCAGCCCACACAGCATTGAGCAGTAAGCACACAAGCAGCGGCAGCGATGTAGAGTTACACATGAAACTACGTAACGTTACAGTGATTTCAAGACGGCCGAAGAATGCCCCATACGTTGAGAGGGTGGGAGGCGTGACGGGTTTGTCCTGTTTTTCCTCCTGCTGTTGAGATGACATGAGAGCTCAGAGCCCTGACTAAAGTGGATCAGAAAGGAGGGAGGTGTCCACCATCCTCTGGTCATCATCTTTCTCCACAGCACCGGCGCCATCGCATCCCAGGGCTTTGTTTTGTGGTAAGTAACATCCCTTATGAAACGAAGAGAGCCGTTGAAAACTGAACTAATAACCGAACCAATGATTTAGCACCAGTTTGAACCAATGATTTAGTGCGGTTGGACTGGACCGGTCTTGGCTAAGCTACAACGTTATGTATCTGCTACAAGTCATGTTTACTTCGAAATTGTCAAATTTGATGGTTTATGTTGTTTTTAAACAAATAAAACAAAAGCAATGTCTTTAAAAGCTAAACTTTTAAAACAAAGGTTACCCTATCCGCCCGACATCCGCCGGTTAGCCCAAGGAAATGATGCTAATATTAGTGTGCCTCAAAAAATGAATATAGTTTACATTTCTTTATTAAAAACAGCATAATTCGTCAAATTCACTCTTCCATATGAGTTCTTTAGGGATATTCGTGATGCCACTACCCTTTTCTTTATTTATAGAAAAAGATGTTTGCAAAACAAGACTTTTTTTTAAGCTCTACTAGGAACTACCTTGGTGTAGTCTACAGAGGAAATACAAACAAGCTTCTCATTTGCCTTTGCTGAGCAGGTGCACAGCCTTTGGTATATGTAAATTAAATTGCAAGCCAGCTGGTAGGTTAGCAACGCCCAGGCTTGTATCTCTGACAGCTGTCATTCGAGCCACTGATAACCGTGGGGTCATACAGTGCCTTATCTCTATTGTGTATTGATTGTGATAGCCTGGAGTGGCCATGAGGTTAATTTTAACTTGGAGCTTGGTGTCGGCATGCTTGCTTCTACATGCACTCTGTCTAGAGATTATTTTGCATCTCTGTGCAAATGTCAGCGTCAGTGAACTTTGTTTCTCTCTTTTCACAGGAGATTACATTAGCAGTGTGGAATGAGACACAGACTTGCTTGTAAGTATCTTCGCTTAGAATAATGTTGCCGGGCGTGGGTGTATTTGGAACGGGGCAGACGGTACGTGCCCTGGTGCCGTTGCTCCAAAAGGAAGGCTTCCCTGTTCAGGCTGTTTGGGGCCGTACGCAAGAGGAAGCAGAGTCACTAGCCAGCGAGTTGGATATTCCCTTTTCCACCAGCAAGACAGATGATGTGCTGCTACATCCAGAAGTCCATCTTGTGTGCATATTAACACCTCCTCCACACACACGCCAGATTGCGGTAAAAGCTCTAGGTGAGACTTTTTTCTTTCGCCTCTTATCTTGATAGCCCATGTCGTCTCAGGGGATTGGGTTGGGTTCCTTCCTGGACTCAACTAGAGTGTTTACTGTGCTACTGTTTACTTTACAACTTGGCACAAGCCACAGTGGGCTTTTTTTTTTCTTCTTCCTGATCAAATGTTGCATTCTGAGATTACAGTGAACCCCTCAGTACGGATGAGATTATGCTGATAAAGGTCTTGCTTAAAGCAAAAACTTGTTAGGCAAACAACATTTGCAGTTTTGATCATCATTGTATAATCATTTTCTTCTCTTCTGTCATTCTTTGTAGGTATAGGTAAAAATGTGATTAGTGAGCAGGCGGCTACGCTGACAGATGCCTGTAAGATGGTGACAGCGGCAAGATATTATCCACAACTTATGAGTATCATGGGAAATTCCTTGCGCTTCTTGCCCGCATTTGTCCAGATGAAACGCCTGCTTGGAGAGGGCTATTGTGGGAACTTGCAGGTATTGTAATTTCACCAAAAAAAAAAAAAAAAGGATGTATACATTCAGTTAAAAATGTGGGGTCAGTAAGATTGTTTTTGAAAGAAATTATTACTTTTATTCATAAAAGATGTTATAAATCATTCTAATATGCTGATTTTTAACTCATGTGACTCTTAAGACTGGAGTAATGGCTGTTGAAAATTCAGATTTGCCATAACAGCAATAAATTACATTTTAGACAGAGCTGGGTAGTAACTGATTACATGTAATCTGGATTACATAATCAGATTCCAAAAATTAAGTACTTGCAATTAGATTAAAGTACATTTTAAAATACTCATAATTATTCATAATTTACTGAATCTCCCTAACGCCTCTTTTTCATCTTTCAAATGCTCCTTAGCCTTGTTATTGCTCCTTGTTATTTCTTATTTACATGTAATGCAGGCATTCCCAAACAAATTTTTTTTTGTCATAAGGGTCCATTTCTTTTTCAATAAATAATGAATAAATAAGCTTTCCATTGATTTGTGGTTTGTTAGGATAAGACAATATTTGGCCGCAAATCTGGAATCTGAGGGTGCAAAAAAAAAAAAAAAAATCTAACTATTGAGAAAATTGCCTTTGAAGGTGCCCTAATGAAATTCGTAGTAATGCATATTACTAATCAAAAAGTAAGTTTTTATATATTTACAGTAGGAAATTTACAAACTATTTTTATGGAACATGATCTTTACTTAATATCCTAATGATTTTGGAACAAAAGAAAAATTTATCATTTCGACCCATACAATGTATTGTTGGCTATTGCTACAAATATACCCGTGCTGCTTACGACAAGTTTTGTAGTCCAGAGTCACATATTTACTTTAAGTACTCTGAGATTTTAAAATAAATGTTTTAATAATCAAGTATGACATTTGTATGTGCACAATTCTCTGTTGGTTAATGGTCACATGAAATACAGGTAAACACAATATTTTTTTTTTTTTTTTTTTTTTTTTTTAAACAAGTGTTTTGTTTTGATTGATGTTATTCTAAANTTTTTTTTTTTTTTTTTTTTTTTTTTTTTAAACAAGTGTTTTGTTTTGATTGATGTTATTCTAAAATGACTTGTATTGAATGAATTTTTTTTTTTTTTTTTTTACATTTTATGATTTAATTAATTGTTAGCTTTTTTCATTAAACTCACAAAGCCCCTGCAGTACCTTCACAAACACCAGTTTGGGAAACCTTTACGTAATGTTTAATGCACTTCAGGTTGTTAATAACAATGAATAAAATATATTTTCTTACTCTCTGTATTTTTACATCAATGTGGTACAAGATTATCCTATTTAAATCAGTTTGATAAACGACTTAGGTCAAAAGTAATCTAAAAGTAATCACAAATGTAGTCTGATTACATTACGTAAAATGTGTAATGTAATGGATTACGTTACTAACTACACTTTTTGTCATGTATATTTAGAAATCAGTAACACTAGACTAGAATGTCTAAGTAATCTACCTATCTCTGATTTTAGAGTATATTAAAATAGAAGAATATTACTTTAAATTGTAATAATTTTTCTTCATTTTAGTGTTTTTGCTGGTTTTGATCAATAAAGGCAGCATTGGTACACATAAAACACTGCTTTCAAAACCTTAATTATTCCAATCTTTGAATGCGTGTATATAATGATGCTTATATAATGACAAGAATTTTAATATTTTTAATATTAAAAATATTAAAATTGTGCATAATAATTCAAAGTTCAAATTGTTAGCCATTCTTAAAATACTAAACATCTTAACTGCACTTTGTCAGGGCATATGTTTTACTATATTAGCGACTGGTCAA
>JAHKKF010490826.1:0-19842 GCA_019740295.1 Labeo calbasu | reverse complement strand
GACAGAAAGCTGGACAGTTTGATGGTAAGATGGAAAGAAGTTGAGGAAAAAATAATGTGGAAAACACTTCGAAGGCCATAAAAGGACTTCACATTGACTGAGATGTTTAGAAACACCAAAGAGGAACACAAGATTGTTTTATTTTTCCAACAGAGTTTACTAAAAAAAACAAGCACATAAACCCCAAGAGGGCCTTTCTCGTACACCGAAGATCCTGTTCATTACTTCAATCCGATGTTGACTCACCTGACAATGTCCATGGCCTGGTAGATGATCTCTGACTGGTCGACAGCAATGACCTTCCTGGCTCCCGCTTTGGCGGCAAACATGGAGAGGATTCCCGTACCACATCCCACATCAAGCACCACCTGCGGGTTAAAGGAGCACTGTGTAACCTTTCCGCACTATGCCAGCTTGTCTGTGCCATCTTGAGCGTGCAGATGTGTAATAATAGCACCCGAGGCATTTATCATGCTGACAGGGTCTAACCCTTATTTGCCAAAGTCCACTGGCTGGACCACGATGGCCGAGATAAGCCTCTCGTCGTCTACCCCCACTTCACCTTTTTCTTTCCGGCTCAGCGCGTCACCTCTGTATCCATGTTCAACCGCAGCCGGCTAGAGCAGATCTAGCCAATGTCAGCGCAAAATTAATGGTTTGTATATGAGGTGTGGTGTATGTTGTGTGTGTGCGTTGAAGGACCATTATCCTGTTATCAGCCCACTGCAGTTGACACATAAGAACTCCCCTTTAAAAAAAAAATACTGCAGCTTGGTATAATACGAGGGTTTTTTAAATCGCCACTGTCATTACCTCATCGTTGCTTTTTCTACAACACTTAAAAACGCCAAAGTGGCTGGGCTTCAAGAAGCCCATACTCACCTTGTCCTTGAAGACGTCCATGTTGCGGTACATGAAGTCTCGATAGCTCTCAGTGCGCACCTTGTCCTGTCGAAAAACGAGACAACCAAAGTCCTAAGTAATGACACAGTGTCACTATTCTACTTTCCATTAAGAAGACAGAGCGAACCCATCCCAGCGAGAGAGAAATCGTTGAACACGATCCAATCATTCAGAGCAAAAATTTAATTTTAACGCCTTATCCACAGTTAAAGCTGACAGTCAAGGAGCACGCTGGAAATCAAATTAACAATCGTTAAGCAGCATGAAATAAAAATCTCATTTTTAACAGAGTCAAGATTGAATTAGAAAGCAATTCAAAGGATGTGTGACTGGTAATGATTTTTTTTTTTTTTTTTTGGAGGGGAGGAGGTTGCTGTTGTTGGGAGTGGAAATGAAAAATTAAATGAAACTGACCCTGACATGTCTTGCTTTGCCAGCAGAATTTCAGCCAGAAATGGCTAATTAACCTGCCAATCAGAATAAGTACCACCCAGAACATACATGATGCCAGGAGCTATTTACAATCCAGACCAGAGCCATTAAAATACTATATGTATTACATTACATATAGCCATTATATATCAGTTTAAACCAGAACATATAAAATAAAATAAAATAAAATAAAATAGACTCTTTTTTGTATGGTTAAACATTTAGCTTAAACATTTTTAAGATATTTTCTAGACTTTAAAAGTTTGGATTAATTATGATTTTTTTCATGTTTTTGAAAGAATTCTGGATTTATTTGATCAAAAACACAGTAAAAACATAGTATAATGAAACATTATTACAATTAAAAATATTTCTTTTTTATTTTAATATATTTTAAAATTTATTTCATTCCTGTAACGGTAAATTTTCTGCAGCCATTGCTTCAGTATTCAGTGTCTCATAGTGCTTTAGAAATTCCAATATGCAGAATTTGCTGTTTAATGTGTGGAAACAATAATAAAATACAATTTATAGATTTGGAGTAAGATTTAAAATGAAACGAAAAGAAATGAAAAAAATTAAAAAAAAAAAAAAGAAATGAATACTTTTTAATTAGCACATTAAATTGATCAAAAGTGACCATTAAGACATTTATAATGTTACAAAAGATTTCTATTTCAAACAAATGCTGTTGTTTTGAATTTTGTATTTAAAGTATGAAAAAATGCATTACTGTTTCTACAAAAAAAAAATCAACACTTTTAATACTGATCATAAGAATCATTATTGATAATTTAGTATCAGTAATTACTAATAAAAATAATATAATATGATAATAACTGAGCACCAGATCAGCATATTAGAATGCATATAATTAGAATGTATTACATTACATATAGCCATTATACAGTATATCAGTTTAAACCAGTACATGTAAAATAAATTAAATTAAATTAAATTAAATTAAATTAAATTAAATTAAATTAAATTAAATTAAACACTGCTAAGATTTTTTTCTGTTTTTTTTTTTTTTTTTTAGTTTAAACTGTTTAAAAGTTGGAATGACTATGATTTTTTTTTCATGTTTTTGAAAAAAGTCTGCATTTATTTGATCAAAAATACAATAAAAAAAACAAAAAAAAACATAGTATTGTGGAATGTTATTACAGTTATAAATAACTTTTCTATTTTAATGTATTTTAAAATGTAATTTATTCCTGTAATATGAAATCTGAAGCAGCAGCAATTGCTTCAGTATTCATTGTCTCATAGTCCTTCAGAAATCATTCTGATATGCCTTTTTTGCGGCTTAATATATGGAAACAATAATAAACTACCATTTTATTTGATCAAAAGTGACTGTAAAGGCATTTATAATGTTATAAATAAGATTTCTATTTCAAATGCTGTTCTTTAGAACTTTCCATTCATCAAAATATCATTAAAAAAATGTATCACTTTGCCCACAAAAATCATCACTTTCAACACTGATCAAAAGAACCATTATTAATAATTTAGTATCAGTAATAACTAATAAAAATATGATATGCTAATACCTGAGCATCAAATCAGCATATTAGAATGGGATTTGTGTTTATTTAGGAACATCAAATTAGATTTTTATTTAAAAAATCTTTCAAATTATGGCAGAAATTCCATTAGCATTCCTGTAGGATTTGATGTTCTGAAGGGAAAACATAAAAAATCTTTCGATTTTTTGACTAATCAAACTTATTTGAGTGCAACTTCTGATGCAGATGACAGAAAGTTGACTTAACTTTCCGTAAATGGAAAGTTTTGTGTTATTTAAAGGGTTAAAGATCGCGCCATCTGACTCGTGACGGTAAACGGCATCATTTTACGGTGGACAGTAAAAGGCGTCAGCGCTTGCGTTGCACCATACAGCTCGCCTCTCCTCTGCAGAGTTTCGACTCTGACGCAAACTGCCGTTTAATGCAAGTTGGAGGAGGCACCAATCACTGGCCCTCTCCAGGACGTACTGCAGTATGAGAGCTGATGATCCAAACGCTCCTCACTTGAACCTCCCCTACTGCAGTTACAGCACTCAAACAATGACATCCTAATAATAAATCTGGAAAATCGCAGTGTGGGAAAATAAATAACGGCGAATAATGAAAATATGCTGCAGAGAGCGAACCATTGCATCTTTTTTTAAGTAGTTTGCACAAAGTGTGAGTTGCCTGTGACCTTCTAAGCAAATAAGGCCGCAGATATATGTTAGACGGGGACAGACCTACCTTCAGCATCTCCTCATGGATGCTGTAATGCCCATAAGAGCTAAAGTAGGCCTCGTCTTCATCTTCTCTCAACTCAGCAATGGCCCCTGAGCGTGAAGGGCCACGACTTGTGTCTGCGTTCAGCACTAGACCTTGTGCCAACAATCTGGGGCAATGCAAACAACACACACACACACACATATATATGTATATATATTAAGACAGAGGAAAGCTTGGTCAGTCCACCAGCACACGTGCACGTGCATGTGAGCGCTCGCTCAAAATCTTAACCACTGCAGTGGAATTTTACCCCATCTCTAACTTCTATTGCCCCGCCTCTTTTTTTGCACCTCTATCCACTTCAGTAAGTGTCTCTGAAACTGAACTCTATGCTGCACCCTGCTGGACCCACTTATACATTACACATCTATTGGAGTTGCACAGCTCAAACTCAAGAGTGAGCTATTGTTTCAAATCAGTCACAACTGAAGATAACGTTTTAAAGATATATTTACCTAAATAAAATGCTTGCAGACTGTGCCATTATCACAACTGATTGGTTAGGTCAGCTTAAATGATTATAATTTGGTTCTAACTTAAAGAAATGTAAACTAAAGAGAGGCAAAAAAAGTGTTGCAATGAATTTACTACGTTAAATTAACTGCCACTGTTCTTGGGTTATGGTACAAAATTAGATATTGTTCTTTTTATCAACTTTTGAATTTTGAACTGATTTTCAAGCATCTCTGTGAGAGCTTTCACGTACAGATTCAGTTCTACGTAAAAACATTTGTGACATAATGTAACAACAACTGATAGTTAAACAGTTTGGCCTTCAGTGTGCAAAACAAGGGGAATGCGTGTGCAGTAATGTTCTTTTAATGCATGTCTTTTATTGTGTGTATTCCATAATTTAAAAACTGAAATGTGAAATTCATATTGGTTATGTTGTATGTGACATATCCAGTCCACAGATTTTGTATTTACAGTTTTTAGTAGTATTTAAATGGATAGTTCACCTAAAAATTACAATTTTGTCAGGTCAATTTTTGATTTTGTCAATATTTTTTCTGAAGAAAGTTAAACATGTATACTGAGAAGAACCAAAATATTAAATATTGCGAATGTATATTTGCTTTAACCCAATATTTTGTTGAGGAGGGTCAAAATGCCAACTTTCACCTGAGATTCAGAACTGGATTACAGTGAGGTAAAAATGACTTTAGAAACCTGACAACAATTTTATGTTATTTTACACAGAGATTAGTGAGTTCTGCTATTCTTTGTTGCATTATATGCCAGTGGTGACCATTCAGAAATGGTAAAAAGCATTTTTTCTACAAAGTTTGCATGCCTGTAACTCAAGAAGTATTAACAATATAGTATTGTAACTCATTTCTGAATGGTCACCACTGGCATATAATGCAAAAAAGATTGCTAAAGCCAACAGATTTTACTAATAGACCTACCAATCTGTACAAATAATATAATGATGGTGCCATCTTTCAAAAGTCATTTTTACCCTCCTGTAATTAGGCTCCAAATCTCAGTTGAAAATTGCCATCTGTCTTCTTTTGTGTTCTGCCATACTGATGACAGAATAATTTTTAGATAAACTATCCCTTTAGTCCATTATTCCTTTCATTTTTTAAAAAATTCAAATTCCTTTCAAGGGGTAATTTGCCATAGGCAAAATGGAGTTTTAATAAAAGTTGTCTGTCTATGCAGAAAAAGGGCTTTTTAATTTGTGCAACATGACTAGAGAAAAAGGTCTGTCTGATTATCTGGGAGTGGGAATACAAAAGTACATAAGTACGATATGTAGTTTTCACAACTGTCAGTCATCTGCTGGATGACGTATTTTATGAACTTCATACTAACAGGTAGAGCATGTTTTAAGGCATAAGCAACATTGTGTTTCATAAAGAATAACTATTATTATATAAGCAATCAAATCAAAGATGAATAATTACACAAAAGACACTACGGTTGCATAAATGTGACCCTGGACCACAAAACCAGTCATCAGGGGTCCATTTTTATTTATACATCACCTGAAAGCTGAATAATTAAGCTTTCCATGGTGTATGGTTTGTTAGAATAGGACAAAATTTGGCCGAGATAAAACTATTTGAAAATCTGGAATCTGAGGGTGCAAATAAATCCAAAATATTGAGAAAATCACCTTTAAAGTTGTACAAATTAAGTTCTTAGCAATGCATATTACTACTGTAATCCAAAATTAAGTTTTGATACATTTACGGTAGAACATTTACAAAATATCTTCATGGAACATGATCTTTACTTAATATCCTAATGACTTTCAGCATAAAAGAAAAATCCATAATTTTAAATACAATGTATTTTTGGATATTGCTACAAATATACCTGTGCTACTTAAGACTGGTTTTGTGGTCCAGGATCACAAATATTATTCAACAAGCTGAATAATACTTTTCTTAAATATACTGGAGAAAAAGCACTGAACCACAGTGACCCAGTGCATGTGAAGAGAGAGCCTGATGTTATACTGACTTGAGTTTGTGCAGATCGTCCATGGCCCGAGCCAGGGCTTCCTCAGCTCTCTGAGCTCTGTCTTCAGCCTGTCTAGCTCTCTGAAGCAGAAGAGGCACCTCATCACTAGCCGCAGGGTTCAATGTCACAGCTGCGGCCTCACTCAACTCTTCAACATCTGACAAAATGTAAGCCAGTAGCACAAATGTGTTTTAAACATGTTAGAAAAATGACCATTCACTCCATATGTCGCCAAACCCTATCATTCAACAGTTATAAAGTCAGTACGTAATCTTATTCAGCAAGGATGCATTAAACTGATTAAACATGACAGTAAAACACTTATAATATTACAGAACACTTCTATTTCATAATAATAAATTATAAATTCTTCTATGAATTTATGAGTTATGTATTTTTCAAAGAGCCCCAAAAGAAAAAAAAAAAAAAACAGAAATCACTGTTAACACACAAAATGTCAGAAGCACAATACTGATCATAATAAGAAACTAGAGTAATGGCTGCTACAGTATGTTAATATAGTAAACTATACTATTGCCCAGCAATATATTGAAAAATGTATATGTAGTACATTTTACTTTACCTGCATATGCAAAGCAACATATACTATATAGCAAATCTCAAATCTTGGCTATGTGATTGTTTACATTGTCGCAAAATGCTCTACAGTATATATACACATTTGGAAAGATAAATAAATAGGTAAATAAATATAAACAGTACTCTCGCGTATATAAACTGATATATACCATATTTAATTGCAAAATGTAACTATATTATCAACAAGCTCTTTATATAAAGTTGGACAAAATGTAAACTATATTATCACCCAACTCTAATATGACAAAAATGACTACAAAGAATGATATTAAGATATTAAGATGTTATAAACATCAACATCATGATTTTCTGTAAAGCTGCTTTGAAACAATGTGCACTGTGAAAAATGTTGACTTGCTGAAATTTCAGCTTTGCCATTTAAAATTACATTTTATAATATAATAAAAGAGGAAACAGTTGGAATGTGTCCTTATAAATGACACAAAAACAATACTTCTCATACCTATCTGCAGTAATGGGTCATCTGGTAAAGCTGGTTTCATATATTCATCACTTTCCCATGGCAATGCACCATTTGAAGCCAGTAGCAAACTCTCTGCAGAACATTTCTACAAAACACACACAGATTAGTCAGACGTCCAGTCATCTCATCACAAATATACACTTGAACCCTGTAATTTAAATGGATACTTACTGCAGTTCTAATGTAGTTTATCATCTTTATGTAGCCATAGTCATCAAGCCCTAGAGAGAAATTAAACCAGATATTTAGAAACATCAGGTATTGCTCAGTACAATGAACAGTACTTGGTTTGTAAAACTTACTGTGTTTTTGGACAAGCTCTGGAATATTCACACCATGATCTGCCTTACAGTGTTGTACCGTTTCAGACACAGAGGTGAGAGTCCTGTTTAAATAGAGGGATACTTGAGTACAAAACAAATCATATGTCCATCTGTAAATGATAAGTTGTGTTTCTTTGAACTGGAGAAAAAATAGATAAGATAATAATAGCTTTTAAAGGATCAGTTCAACATCAGTTCAAAATTCAAATTTAAAGTCTAAAGATTCTTTTTACATTTTCGGAATAAAGCTATGAAACACAGAAATACAAATACACCTAGACTTAGAGAACTCCTAGATACACCAGATACAGCTAGAGAAAACTCATGATCTGTTCATTTACAAATTAAGACTTTAGTTTTGTGTGTCATCATAACTAAACAAGCCTTTCCTGATCAGTCCTGGCTGACACACTAAAAGTCTTGTTAATTTGAAATAAATAAATGTTTTATATATAGTGTTCAGACAATAGTTTAAATTTAAAACTATAAAAACATTTTTGTTCATGAAAATAAAACTGGAATAAAATAAAATACTTAACTAAATACTTAAACAACCGAACTAAAATTAGAAATATTGCACTGGCAAATAAAAGAAATGTGTTAAAAGTTAAAGTACTGAAATTACTTACTGGAAATAAAAATTAAAACTAAAATAAAAATAAATTAAACATAAAGAAATATTTAAAATGCAAAATACAAAAACACTATTAACACAACAAAATTTTACTAAAAATGTAAAAACTAAAAATATAAATAAAAAGCATGTAAATTAAACAAAAATAACATTAGTTTAAATATCCATCCTTGTGACATCTGTTTTTGTGTCGTATTATCTACATTTTGCTTCTTCTAGTTTCTCCTCACTATTGTAGCTTTTAATCGAACATGAACTGAAATGTTAAAATGTTTGTATTTAGGTTTATAAATCCTATATTACACTTAAAGTGGGTAGAAATAAGATAATAAAATAAGTAAATATTTTCAGATATTTAAATAATTTCATCTGGCTATATAAACGCCGACAAAAAAGTAAATTAGTTAAACTTGGAAATAATATACTACATTTTATCACACAGTATAAATAGGTATGTAAACATGAAAACATACAACCGTCTATTAACAGATTTGGAGGTTTCTTACAATAAGACGTCTGAAACAAACATGAGCAGTAGTAATCTCCAGTAAGTAATCTTTCACTTTTCTTTCAGGAAGCGTGTCACTATGAATGATTTCCACTGAATGTTACCTGTCACAAAGTAAACACGGGACTGTTATGTGTTCAGATCCCTCCTCCATTGACTGCCATTGTTCATCATCACTGTCGGACAGCTCGGGTACATCATCAGACATCTCACAGTTATCATCACCTACATCACAAGACACAATGACATAATTCATAACAACTAAACACCTTCTAAACAACCGGTGAGAGCTATTGATAAAAAATAACAGTACAGGAGTTACATCATTAATTACACCATTTGAAAATGCAGTAATTCAGTACATTCTCTAAGATTAAAATACACAATTCAAATAGCTGGAGTAACGCAATTTAAGTCGCTTAATAAGTTAAAGCAAATATATACATCACATTTCATACATTCACGTGTACCTATGTACGCTGCCATGTTGTAGTCTCTTGAGTTCGAGTTTATCTCATCCGGGTCATTCTTATTTGGCGTACTTCCCTTCTCTCGCCATGTGAGGTCGCTGTTTCTTTATTAATCGCAATAGCCTTGTGCTGTCAAAAACCTCAGTGTATCTTTCTGTATCCTTTGTGTATATTTGTATATGTGTGTATTTGTTAGTAACAAAGCATTATCTTTCTTCATGTTTTATAGTTTCCGAAGAACATACTACCTACAGTCAAAACTCTGATTTCACATTGTATAATTATTAGGCTTACAATAATACTATATTTACATTGTATGGCTAGTGTGTAAATAAGTATTGCCACTGTTCGTGTGGAATTTCTTTACAAAGCTGAATTTTTCATTGATAAGTTAGAGAAGAAGGAAAATAAGAGTTCAGTACACACATGTGAACTCTTTCAATGCTGGTTAAAAGCATTAAAGAATCATAATATACAGCAGCTGACAATTTTCTGAAAGCAGTTGAACTGTATAGCGGCTGAACAGCTTCTGTGTTGTAATATGTCATACAGTTCAATACAGCAAATAAATGCGAGAGGTGACTGTTTCAATCCACTTTTCAGACATTACACAGAAAATAATCTTACTATATACACAATCGTTGTGGTCAAGTATGAATATCATTTATTTTTTCCTGAGCAATATAAAATAACATAAAAAATCCTGAAATAAAGCACATAAACACAGCACATATCACCCTTAAATTAGCGTACAGCAGTTCTATATTCTGAATATGTTTTTAAACTACGTAATATGATAACATTCAATCCAAGTAAACTGCAGTAAAACGATATTTTGGCATATCTTGCTGAAGAATCACATCATGTCAGAATTGCACTTAATTAAAATGTGAGAATAAAAGTCCTATTTTTGGTCTCCAATTTTTCCAAGATTGCATATGGCCTTGTTTTCGAGAATTTCCACTTTCTGTTCTCCATCTTTAAGTGTGTTGACAACCATAGCCCTGGCCACTGCTGTGATGGGAATAGACATTGTAGGGAAAACAGAGGAGAATGCACCTAGAAATTTCTGGGCCACCCACTCAGCCGGCCTGTTCTCCTCTCTTTTCACTAAGAGCACCCTAGAAATGAACAATCACATATGAACTACAGAACACATGAACAAAAAACAGATATGCACAGCATACACAAAGATGCAACAGATTTTATTCCTTAATTCAGTATTGTAAAAAAAATTGGCGGAACTCACGCTGGTCGATAGATGGAGAACCTTTCAAACCCAAGGTCTTCAATTTCTGCTTCAACCTGACCCTGTAAATACACCAGCGTTGGATTGGACATGGATTGGCTTGAATGACATCAAAATACAAGCTTGTCCTTCCTTGCACTGTTAATCAAGTTTCATCAAAAAATTTTCACAAATCTAGGCACAGGGTTTTAAAATACCTTAGTTTTCAGGTAGAGAAAGCTGCTGGTCTTATCTGCACCTTTGGAGGATTCGAGGTGAAAATGTGAGCAACCTCCTTCTTTGGCAAGTTCTGCAGACTTGAGGACGTAGTCATGATCCACCCGCACAAACCCTTCCTGTAGCCCACACAAAACAGTGTGTATAAAAGTTTTGTTTTTTTAATATGCAATTAACAAACTTTACCACAGAAAATAAACATGATACGTAAACTTGCACAAAGGGTTCTTCACAAATGAAACATTAGTTATGAAAAAACACAAAGCAATTTTCTTTTCTCTCTTTTTCTTGTTCATCAGCTGCTAAAGTGTTCTTTACTTGCATTGCCAATTTGAGTTGTAGTTTGCATTTATTTTGTCTCACCATGAAAAACATTTTTTTATTATACAAATATTATCCAATCATTTTCTTATATTTATAAAGTTAAAATAACTGATTCAGTCTAAAATTTGGATTCATCCACACTACCAGTCAAAAGATTTTTTGTTTTTTACAGTAATCTCTTCTGCTCACCAGGTCTGCATTTATTTGATCCAAAGTATAGCAAAAACAGTAACATTTTTAATTATGTAAAATAATTGTTTTATATTTGAATAAAATTTATTCCTGTGATTTCAAAGATGAATTTTTAGCAGTCACATGATCCTTCAGAAATCATTCTATTATTCAGATTTTCTGCTCAAAAACATGTATTATTATTATTATTATTATTATTATTATTATTATTATTATTATTATGCTTAAACAGCATTTATCTGAAATAGAAATCTTTTGTAACATTATAAATTCATGTATCCTCACTTTTGATCAATTTAAAGCATCCTTGCTAAAAAAAAAAACACAACAACTTTAATTTCTTTCCCCCCCCCAAAAAAAATAAATAAAAATTATACTGACTCCAAGATTATGGTAGTGTATAATGCTAAAAAAGATTTTTACTTCAGATAAATGTTTAAAGAATCCTGAAAAAAATGTACTCAACTGTTCTAAATACTGATAATAATAATATTAATATTATTAATATTAATAATAAATGTTTCATGAACAGCAAATCAGCATATTGGAATGATTTCTGAAGGATCATGTGACACTGACGATTGGAGTAATGATGCTGAAAATGAGGTTTGATCACATGAATAAATCACATTTTAAAATATATCCAAGTAGAAAGCAGTTATTTTAAACAGTAAAAAATATTTCACAATATTACTGCTTTTGCTGTATTTTGGATCAAATAAATGCAGGTTTGGTGAGCAGAAAAGACTTCTTTTAAAACATTAAAAAAACTTTTGACTGGTAGTGTATAACCTAACCTCTAAACTAAGGTTCAGAAAATAATATTATAATATTATATAATATTCACGCATGTAGAAAGTTAACAAAATGATCACATCTGAAACATACAGCTCCTGCTTTGGCTTTGGTTGTTCCTAGACAGCAGTATCCAACATCATGACCCTGAAAAGCCTCGGCGTATTCATCCAGCTTCTCAAAATCAACCACCTTTTGCTCCTGAAGAGAACAATGGGGACGATAAACCATCAGAATAAAATCCTTGACAGCATTTTTTAAGTTGCATTGCATTAAACAACAAAATATCAAACCAGGTAGCATGTTCCAACAAAATGATGCTAGATTTGTATGTCTCTGAGCCTTGTGCTGTCTTTCTTTAAAGGCATAGTTCACCTGAAAATGAAACTTCAGTCTATGGAAGTAAACGGCTATCGTGAACTGTTTGGTTGGCAACATTCTTCAAAATAATCTTCTTTTGTGAAAGAAATTCATGCAGGTTTGAAACAACTTGAGGGTGAGTGATGACTGAACTTTCATTTTTGGATGAACTATCCCTTTAAGGTACTTGATTTGATATTTGGTATATATACAATGAAATTCATACATTTTTAAGCTTGTATAATTGTCAAAACACATTATGGGCCACTGTACAAGAACATAACATTCTCAAACTTGATACATTACCAGATTTTCATAGGCTTTATCTTCAAAGGTTAACTGCCTTCGTCCAATGAGAGTGATCTTGGAGAAGATGTTGCGCTCCACTATTTCTTTCAGCAGCGCCTTTCCAGTCTCACCTGAAGCACCGACAATGAAGCACGATTTGTTTTTCTGCCGGTAATTCTCTTCCATTGCGTTCAGATCCATTCTGTAATGAAAAAATGATTGCATACACAACCGTTTGAATTACGTAACATCACCATGACACTGCAGAATCTGCACAGGTGTACTAAAATAAACAGGTGTGTGCCTATTAGTAATAACTGCTTCATGAGTTGATCCGCAAAGCGGCGCTCTGCGATTCAAAGCTCACTGAACCGCAAATCTCAGGACGACTGTAATATTTGTATACTAAAATAGGTGTCTATGTTTAAATCTATTAATGCCAATATTTTGGTACCTGATATACTAATGCAAATCCGCCCCAGAAATCTTTATTTAAAAAAAAAAAAAAAAAAAACTATCTTTAAACATTAGTGTATAATTAGAACCTTTGTCCATGCTGAGAAAATATCAAGTACGTAATTAAAGTGAATTGAATTATTAATTAAATCCAGTCACGTCCATTCAACAGCATATTCCATGCATTTCCTCTATTTTTTATGTTCTTTTTTATTTTGTTCTTTATTTCAAATGATCTGAACTGTCAAACAACATTTTTTTTCAGGATTTGATTATGTTACCTAAATACAATAAACCAATACAATTGACCAGGACTCCCTGGTAGAAGAGATAATGTATCTCAACTGGACCTTCCTGGTTAAATAAGTAAATAAATAAAGAGGCAAAAGAGCCATTCTCATGCGGTGTGGTCGTTCACAGGCTGCCATGAGCGAGAAGATCGCGTACTGTAGAAATACTGCCACCACAAGCAGGCATAAAGCAACAACATACTAGACTAACCATGGTAGGATACATAGTAATAGACGTGACAGTGGTGGTCCGAAATGAATACTTCACCTTGGGATCTCGTCAGTCTCTGAATTCTCCAGATAGTGAAAAACAGCGGCGATCACCACAACAAAAACAGTGAAGAAGCTTAAGGTTTTACCCCAGTTACTCTCAAATATATTCATGCCAAGCTTGATAAACAGAGGACTCTGGTTGTTGATATGCTGGAGCTTCTTCCTGTTGTATCGTTCGCCGTTTCACACTGCGCTTGCGCAGAACACCTACATAGAATGCAGCTTGGGTTACAGCTGTTTTGAAAAGCATGTGCACAAGCACGACTGCATTTGGTTTTACTGGCTTAAATACTTCAGAATGTGAAAATCATCACATCACATACTAAAGTACTGTGGCAGTGCAAATGAACACCTCTCAAAACAAAGCCGTGCTGCTTATGTGGGTGGTGATGGTGCGGTTTTGAAGCATGTACTGTTTCTTTAACTCCGTATGTCTGTGCTGCCATATGAATAAATTCAGAACATAAAAGTCATCAAACTGAAGTAAGAGTGCAATAGTACCATTCTAAAGCTGTGTGGCTTATGTGGATAGCGCAAGTTTGAGTTTGGCTTCTGCATAATCCAGATGTGGGCGTGGCTATACTCACTGGTTCATCTTACCTCACTCATTCTGAAAGACAGTATTTATTGGTAAGCCATTATAAGGAAAAATACATGATTAGTCTATGTTATAATTCAACACAACATTGTGATTAATCAATAAACTATATATCGTATTTTGAATAAAAGGGGATAAACAGCACAGCCAGTTTCCAGTTATTTGTTTTTATCATATTTATCCATGGTGCCAAAATATAGTGGAGGGCACTGTATGAAATTATGCCAATGATCCAATTATGATCCAGTCAGATGATTACATGAATGAAGAGTTTATTTAGATGCTGTTATTTTTGTTCTGAGGTAAACAGAGGTTGATTTTCAGGGGTAAGCACACAACAACCAAACAAATTGCTATCTGGAGATGCAAATCTAGTAAATAAAACGGACAGGAACATTCATGCCAAATAGAAAATGAAACTGTAAATTATACAAAAAATAGTGCTGTCAATTGATTTAAAAAAAATAGACTAATCACATATTTCTTCTGAAATAAACACAGTTTATTCCACCTAACATTAAAGTTTTTAAAGGGTCATGAAACCCCCTGTTTCAGCACTGGTTAGTTCTCATCACAGTTTTAAAAAATGCTGCAAAAGTGGGCGTGGTGCGCTGCGGAGCGGAGGGGGATGAGGGGAGGGAGTCAACTTCGGGTTCAGACAGTTTAGACAGTTTCATTTCGCTCCCATTGAGTTAACAACACAAATAAATGTACAACCATTTGCACTCTGCATCGAAATCATATATATATGTGAACTCGCTGTTGCACCTCTATTAACTTCTAAGGCTTTTGCTGCGTTTATAATCCTTTTGATGGGTTGCGTCAAGGAGCTGTAAAAACCGCTATTATGCGGTAATGAATCGCGTTTGTGAAGAACTCTTACAAAGCAAACAAAAACAAACACTCTCCTTCGATCCATGAACGTTTCTCCCAGTTAATATACGCAATCTCACAGTCTGAAACGTCCGTCATAGCAAAACAACACACGCTGTCGTGAATAATTAGGCGAAGCGTCTTCTCATAGGATAAGAACACGCAGCCTCATGAATAATTATAAGACACCAACGCGTCATCGACGTACTATAGTCCGTTGGCACGTCACAAACTATGAAGTCAGCACAACGTAGATTTTAAACCCCGAAGATGAAAAAAGCGCAAAAAACTCAAAATTAACCAGTTTTCTCCAATTTTCTCCAACAATTAAAAATTAACGGATGCTAACATTGTCATTTATGATGTGCAACACAAACAATTCTGCTAAAATGTCAGAAAAAGTAGTCCAGGGTTTCATAAACCTTTAAATATACTTGCTATATTGCAATAATTTCACATTCAATCACATTCAGGTACAGTAAGCGCCTGGTGCTAAAGTGAAGTTGTGCATGTCTGAAAAGTCTCCTGTGATGTAGTCATAAAGACGTTCTGCAACTTACTAAACGCTTCTTGTCAAGAAAAAAAAAGACACATATGCAGCAGCTGAGAGTGGGTTGGTCCTAGCCCCACCCCTGTGTTAACTGCATTAAATATTTTTAACGCTGTTAAACTGGAAAAATGAACCTCCTGCGTTAACGCGCTAATTTTGACAGCACTAATAAAAAAGCAAATATGGAAATACAGTATATAGTCTTTAGTATATCAGTCTTTGCTAGCAACCACAAAAATACTGGCCACAGTAAGCAGGAGGGGCTCCAGGGCCCTTGTCATTTTATAAGCACAAAAATATCACAAGACCACCATGGGAAATTTTCAAGCCAACTCTAACGTCATGGCAGTGAGTTTTCCCACTGCAAGCACCACTCACATTTTCCTCAGAAAATGTAAAAATCTTGTTTGAATTTGTGTAAATTCATCAACTGTAAATAACAGGTGAGATGATTATTGGGGACCAGTTTTGACCTGTATTACCTTTATTACATGGACAAAAATATGGATATAGTCTATCAGTGAAAGACTGATCAGTGAAAGAGTAGACATGAGATCTGGACTCCACATCATAGAAGGAGACCAGACCCTCCTCATAATCCACAAACACCCCCACCTTCTGCGGCTTCACGCTCAGAGACAGAGAGACAAGAGTACCGGCACAAGCCCAATATTCATTCTCATTCCTCAGAGCCAGAGTCCAGAATCCATTCTGAGGACTTACTATGATTGATCCCTTTCTGTTTACAGATCCTCTGGCCACTCCTAAAGTCCAGGCAGTCTTTCCTTTCACCAGCACCTCAAAATAAAATCTCCCTGAGGAGAATCCCTCTTTTCCAAGGACACAGAAGTTGTGATCAAACCTCTCTGGGTTGTTTGGGAGGTAGTGATTAATGTCTCCATGTCTCACTTGTTTTCTATCATCAGACAAGGCAAGCTGACGATGAGCTGTATCAGGATCCATAATCACATCCACTGAGAGAGATCAAGGAATATGAATCACAATGAACACAGCTTATATAATGAATACATAGCTAAATAGTTACAAATATTATTGGTACAAGTGATTATATGTATAACTATGTCTGTGAATGTGAGAGAAAATGACAGATGCCCTTTTTACCTGCATACTGCTGCATCCTCCTCACTACTGTGAAGACAAATATAAAAACATAATCACTAAGAAAGCTAATTAGTACTCATAACTCCAAAATTCATAACTTATTTCTATTTCTGTCAAGACAGCTCTTGGAGTGACTGGCATGGTAATAATAACATTAATATAATCATTTTAAAAATATTTGATTGACCTGTTGTTACATAAACTCGTAAGCACATAGTTTACCGTACTTTGCACTGTCAAATGCTTTGCCAGATGCGTGTGCATGCAGTAACTTACATTTACACTATATTCTTATCTAGAAGTGTTAGAAATTCTCACTAGCATTTCCATGTTACATAAAGATTTATCTTGACAACAAACAAGTCCTCGGTAAACTACACAGACTACGCTAAACTGAGCTAGCCATACAGACGGACTGCAATGGAAAAGGGAATGCAATAATTATGACCAGAACAATTTAACAAGGATGCTAAATTTATGTTAAAAATGATATAAAATTCTACATGTAGTTCAAGTAATGGTACTTTTGTGAGATTACTTTGGATTTTGGATTATGTAATCAAAATGATTTTTCTCATTTCCTCAGATAAGACTGTTACTGTCAAAATAAAATCTGTGCTGTATTTGATATTGACCTACCAGTTTGACTGAGTTTCTCGTCTAGAGTTTCCTGCAGTTGAGTCAGAGCTCTCCTCAGAGTCTCCACACTCACATCAGTGTTCATACTGATCTCAGGCCAGTTCCTGGTGTGTGGAAGACTGTACAGGGATGGATCAGTCTACAGCAGGAGAGAGGAGAAATCCCTCAGCATGAGGAGTGTGAGTGTTGTCCTGTGATGTGAGCAGACAGAGAGACACTGACCTGTAGGAGACGGAGGTGATCCTCAGTATGTAAGAGATGATCCAGCTCAGTGTTTCTCATCTTGAGCTCAGTGATTTCCTGCTGCAGCTCTTGAATGAGCTTTTCCTCCTGTTTCTCTGCTGCTTTCTGCTTCTGCTCCATCATCTCCAGCAGCTCATCCTGACATCTCTCAATGGAGCGCATCAGATCGCTGAAGAGCGCAACATTAGCTGCTTTCTCTCGCTCTGTGCTTTTCTAAGAAATACAGATTTGTCTTAATTTGCTTTATTCATAAGGCAAATCAAAACATTACACATAAAATACTGAACATCTTCAACTCACATTTCTGAGTTCTGCTGAGTGTTTGATGTCTTCAATCTTCTTTATTCTGTCCTGGATCATTTGCTGCACATCTTTCTGTGTCTTCATCATATGAGTCTATAGACAGACAGAAATGTACAGACTTAACATTGATTTGCCATCTTCTGACAAGAAGTATATTTGTTGTTGTTAGTATCTCATACCTTTTTCTCTTTACTCTCCTCCTCTAGAGGAACAGTGTTGTGAGTCTTGTGGTCTCCATCAGTGCAAAACACACACACATACCTCTGATCATCTCTACAGAACAGCTCCAGAGGTCTCTCATGTTTTTGGCATATATAGTCCTTTATATTCTCCACAGGGTCCATCAGTTTGTGTTTCTTTAAGTTCGGCACTCTCTGATGAGGCTCCAGGTGAGTTTCACAGTAAGAGCTTTGACACACCAAACAGGACTTCAAGGCTTTCATCTTTCTATCATCACAAATGTCACAGAAAACTTTTCGTAGGCCAATCTCTAATTGGCTAAGTGCTGTGTTGATTTTAAGGTCAGATCTGTACATCCTGTTACACACTGAACAGCTGCAGTTCTGACTTTTGCCCAGGCATTCTTTCAGACAGATCTCAGTAGGTACTGGTTTAGTAAGCAGATCCGGATCAATAGATAATTTAAGCTCCTCAACCACAACACCACCAGAGGTGGCAAGATCTGACAAAAATAAAAAAAATAAAGTTTGTTATTTTTATTTTTTTTTAATAATAAAAATTATTGTTTCTGATGATAACACCTTAATTACTGGACTGTTGTACAAAAATTTCATTTAAATCACTATTGCTTATATTTGGAACATAAATATCGCACATTGCAAAGATAACATTAGTACTGCTGTTGACAGTGCACACAAATCATGTTTTGTTTTCCACTGTGCTGCATTGTAAATGGGTCACTATCAATGTAGGGTTCCTTTTGGTGTCCTGTACATAAATAACTAATTTGTCATGATAACTTCACATAAAAATGACTGTGAAAGGGTGTGTTATATTAGGCAGTTATAGAGCTAGTTATATAAGTTTTTTATTATTACTTTATCATTACTTGGCTTTTTAGATTTTTTTTTTTAAGTTTTGTGTAGGAGGATGCATGTTATTTTGCTATGTCCCATGCACTGCTCATAAAATCATAATCAAATCATAAATTTAAAAAACAAATTTATCCTATTAATATTTTGTTAAATAACAGATTACTCAGTTTGAGTGTATCGACATTTGGTAATAAAAACTATATTTTTATTTAATAGAAAAAGAAGAGTTTGTCAGTGTCCCTTGAATGATTGTCCACCCTGTCATATTGGGGAATCCGTCCCATTAAGAAAAGGCCATCCCGTTTAGTGACATCAGGACAACAGACTTTTTTTGTCTCTTCAGTGGTGGGTTTGCTTACTTGCTTTTCATTAAGGTTAACATGTCCACAATGTCAACATAAAATATGCCGGAAGTGATTTGAATACAGTATTTTCAAAATATGTATGTTTAAACATACCAAATTCTCTTCAATAACCAGACTAACTATTTAGCTAGGCACAGTTTGTAAGCTAATATGCTAATTGTAGCTCAAAATGTCCACCCTGTTGATCACTTAGAGTGATAGGATGATAGGGACATACACATGACATAGCATTCATTTGTAGTTAATATTGCTAAAAACTCAAATGAATGGGGTGGGAGGTGGGGGTGGTGGTGGTGGTATATCAATGTAATTGAGAATGTAATTATATTATTTATTATTACATTATTTTTTTTTCGAAAGTTGAATAAATGTTTCATTGTCATATTTAGTCATGCTTTGTGCGTTCTGCTTTATGTGTCCACCCCGCCATGTGCTGCTCCACCCTGTCATCTTGACATTTTAAAATAATAATTTAAATAATAATTCAATCATATCTGTATAATCCAGTATGTTCAATAGCTAGGT
>JAHKKF010490824.1:0-12529 GCA_019740295.1 Labeo calbasu | reverse complement strand
ATAAGTTAAAGTTACAGAAGTGTTTTTATTATAAAACACATAATGGTAAGAAAACTTACAACTTCATATTTGTGACGTTGTTTTATTAATTTTATATACATATATATATATATGTTTAGGGGTGTTGTTCCGTGATTCGTATATAAACCACACTTGACAGTTCAGTTAATGCTGTTTACAAAGTTTCAAAAGTGCTTATAGTATCTTTAAATATGTTTTGTAAAATGTGTTTTATTGTCTGGATCTTGTCTGATTCAGCAATTATTGATAATTCAATAAAAAATATTTCAAATAGCTAAAAAATTCAATAGCTAAAAAGTAATTAGTACTCTAAGTAGTTTTTATGAAGAGTAATTTGTACTTTTACTTAAGTACTTTTTAACACCAGTACTTTTACTTGTAATTGAGTATAATTTCAGCAATTTAACAGTACCTGTAATTGAGTATAAATTTTCAGTACTCTTTCCACCACTGCTCAAAACTAGCCCAATCGCGTTTCGAGGGGGATCCGCTGTAAAAAAAAACAACAAAAAAAAAACACTTTTTTGCCGGGGTTTCACCTAGTAAATTCACATTTCAGCGGCTAAATATGACGTTATTGAGGTTGCTTCATCCCACGGACATTAAAATCTACCCGTGGCAACAGTGTAAAAGTAGCTCACTTCCACGGGAAAACCACAGACTTGACAACACTGATAAGCACGGTGCTGTATTGTTTACAGCGGTAACCAAGGAAACGTAATATCATTGTTATACCATAAGCGCCACCTGCTGGTAGAGACTGATGAATTTGCGTTCTTTCAGTATGTCTGCTGTTTTTTCCCTAAAATAAATGTTTATTTGTAATAAAATAATAATAATAAAATAATTTTTGAACAAACAGTGTTTAAACTTTATGTTTGTTAGGCTAGTAGGTTTCTGTGATATCGAAATTGGAATTGAGAACTGTACTATTTAATTGGTATGTAAAATTTTGGTGTCATATAAGTGTATTTATTATAATAAAAGAAAACATGGATCAAAAACAATGATAACTGCAACTATTTTATTTTTGTGAAAATTTTGACCAAGCAAGTAAAAATTTGAACCACTGGCCTGACCAGGCCAGCATAAAAAATCCTTAGCACTGAGCCCTGCTCTGATACTGAACCCTGATTTGTTCACGTTTGTGTAGCTGCATGAATTTTAGCCCGCCAAAAGGGGTGTAGCCGACTGCTATATAACTTGGCTCTGAGCACCACTATTCAACAACGAAGATCACCTCCTCGTTGACTGCAAGAAGCCGAAGAAGCAGCAGCAGCAGCAGTTCTGCTCAACCTGCTACTTGCCACCATAAATACAAAGAAATACAATACAAAAAGCCTTCCCCTGCAACCATCCGGCACTTAAGAGCAAATTTCCGATCAAATTCTCCAGCGTCGTTGTTGCAAATGCCATGCTGCGAGTTTGGTGCCTGTGCGTGGATGTGGAAGATCTTGGCCTGGTTTGGTCAGCTCCGGAAGAGCCCGCACATGGCCTCCCTAATGGCCTTGGATGGCCATCAACGGCGCGCCAACTCACCAGTTTGCACTGCTGATAGCACGGTGCTATTGGATGTGTTCCATATAAGCGTCGGTGATGCAACGGGAGAGACCAATCAAAAGGGAACACTCCGGTTACTTACATAACCATGGTTACCTGAGATAAGGGAACGAGCATTGCATTGACTGCTGTGCTATAAAGCTGCACGCAAAGCTGTCGTCGACTACCACTTCAGTCGAAAGATTTAGACAAAATGGCGCTCAGAGCCAACTTACATAGCAGTCGGCTGCACCCCTTTTGGCGAGTCGAAGGGCCATTGGTTCATGCAGCTACACAAATGTGAACAAATCAAGCTTCAGTATCAGAGTAAACAGGAGTTTCCCCATAAGCGTCAGCGACGCAACACTCGTTCCCTTATCTCAGGGAACTGAGGTTACGGAAATAACCAGAGCATTTGCTATGGTGTTCTAAATGGTATTTTTAGGGTGTTATAGATGGTTACTATGTGTGTTTGCTAGAATATTCTGGATAGTTGCTAGGGTCTGTGTGTTTGCTAGAGTATTATACTTGGTTGCTAGGTGTTTGCTACAGTGGTCTGCTAGGTAGTTGCTAGAGTGCTCTGAGTGGTTGCTTGTTTGGTAGGGTGTTCTGGATGACTGTTTGGGGCTAGGTGGTTGCCTAGTTGTTTACAAGTCAAATGAGCCCACTTGCAAGGCTGTGTGACATTCCAGTACCTAGATATTGGGACATCATCCAATGCATGTGATACTGAATTTTTATTTTTATTCCTTGTCGGTTTAATTGTCTACTAGGCAAAAAAGTAGTTTTTAAAAAGCAATTCCACAGTCAACTGGTTAAGAAAATTAAAAGGTGCCTCCCTTAGCTAGCACCACCAAACTGAGGCAGAAGTAGGAGGGTTATTGCGACTATAATAAATTTAAAACTGATGGGACATTTTATTGATACCATGCTCTGTCTAATGATACAATCATTTTTGCAAAGTGCCAGGAATAAGCATTCATCATCATGAATAAAGTGCCTTATGCTCAGGCCTCAGTGCTATTAAATGCTGACTATAATGGACCATCTTCATCGTGTTCCCCTTCCCTATTACAAGTGTCATAATATTGAAGAAATAAAAGTCTTATGGCTAATGTAAAATCGTATCTCAATGGAGACTTCCTGAAAGGGTTTTACATCAGAGTTGATCTACAAACACTAAATCTAAGCGATCTGTCCTTCATGACTGCAGAACACCTCAATAACAAGATGCATCAGCATCATATTTAAAATAACATCACATGCAGTGAGCAAAAAATAATAAGTCTGTATTCGGTTTTGGTTTTAAGTATTTTATTAAATATTTAAAGTTATTCAACACGTTTCATACAATCCAATATAAGCAAAATCCTAAATTTGAATTAAACAACTTATTCACTAAACCTGCCAATTCAGGTTGAAAAACATATATATAAATAAAAATAAATTATAACTGCATATACTGATGTTTCTTGTCTGTGCTCCGTTTGAATCAACCTGTCCTCCGCACAAACATATAATACTATGTATTTTTAAACCAGTGTTGTCAGATCTGAGATCTCGCAAGAAAAACAAACTACATGCATCTGCTGTGACTAAACAGAATATTAATAGAATAGAATAAAAAAATTATGATGAATTGCTTGTTCTATTCCTCATTTGCAAGTCACTTGGAATATAAGCATCTGCTAAAAATGAATAAATGTAATGTAAATGTAAATTCATGCAGGTTTGGGTGAGTAAATGATGACGGAACTTTATTTTTTCACATTCAGAAAACATTAATTTTCAAAAATAAAATGTTCCACGTATGTAAATGGACATCTAAATTAATGAGTAAATTTATCATGCACATTTACCAAAGTTGCTCATAATGAGTGGATATGGCAACACTGGTTAAACAGAGTCCTATTCTTTCTGTACAAAGGACTACATTGTTAAAGATGCTAAAACAATGCATTCATTGCTCATGGATTTTACTAGCTCTCAGTGTTAGTGTAATGGATTTAATATGTTCTAAGAAAACTCTATAATTTGATTACAGACATAAAAAAACAGTTTCTGTAGTACAATACAGTATAATGTTTTTAGGACAGAAGGCCTTTAAATGCAAAAATGTACAGTGCATAAGATTGGTAATAACCTTGAAGTACGAAAGTAGCATATTATGGTCCTCTTTTGTCATTGGAAACCATTGCTTAAGTCAGTCCCAGGCTTTTAAATCAAACAGGTATTTATTGAGGGCCTTCCCAGTGGTCCAGCATCCTAATGCCATGATGACTTTAAGGATCCAGCTGAGAAGTCCTTCTGTAGGCAACACGAGGGACCGCAAAAAGCCAGAACTGTTTCTTGGGGAAACTAATAAAGGCAGATTAAGCGCAACACTCCCTACTGCCCCTGCTGCATTTTCAGCAAAGGCACACACTGTCAGCGAACAGGAGAGGGTGGAAAAGGCCAGGCAGCGTGACATAATGACCAACCCATCTGACGATAACCAATCAGAGAGTATTACGAAAAAAGTAGAGCCAATCAGGAGGATACGAGCAGTGATGTGGTCCTCACTTAGCCACAAAAAGTCAAAAGTAATAAGCACAGGACCAAGTGATTCACCTGCCCATTCTAGATCGTTCTGAAATGCTCTGATAGTTTGGTTACTGGGAGAAAAGACTGAAAGGACAGAAGAGCAGCCAATCAGGAGGAAGCCCACTGATGAAGCTCTATGGTCCTGTGAACAAAGAAAGAAAATCCATAACAGTGTAAACAGTATGCATATAGTCACTGCATTTAAAACAGTGAATGGATGTTTACCTTAAACAGCCGATAAGCAGAACGCAGCGATGAGAAAGACAAAATCATATATATCATGGCTGTGGTAAACTCTCTTTTGAGATCCATCTATGCACTATGAACACATAAAACACAGCTGCATAAATCAGTGCACTTGTAAGTGTGCACTGCACTACAAACATGATGTTTAAGTATAACACAGAAAAACAAAGAAGGAAATCACAATGAAAACATAAAGGATGTTTGCAACTACTACCAAGATACTGAATAATGCAACAAACTTGCATGTAAAAGTTATAATGAAAACGAAAAATGAAACATGTATATAAATATAATAATGCGGCTACAAATGTCTGGATACTGTACTCTAACTGTAACGTTACTGAATAGGATTGTCACACCATACCTGAGTAGTGAAGTCTTTCATTGTTCAGCGTGCAATAGCAGACACATAACAACTGCAAAACGTCAAGCTACTGAATTAAGATTTAAATCACAGCAGTTGTCGTTTTGTTTTGAGACAAAATGTCAAAGATTGTGTTTAGCATGTGCTCGCTGTATATCAACAACTCTAGCGAGCACAGGAAGTGTGTAGCTCTCTCTTTAGCGGGTAGAGTGTGTACTGCACCCTCTAGCGGAGGACAGAGGAAAAGCAGCAATAGTCACAAACGGTGGGGAAGCACTCAGTAATTTTCCCCTTCACATCCTGATAGCAAGCAATAAGTGGTCTAAATATAAAAACATAAATATGTCTTTTGTCGATAGCTCAGGGCCATAATAGATTTCATCCCGCAGTGTTTTTTCAAGAGGGATGCATTTGATGAAATGGGTTTCAGTCGACACAACGAAATTAAGGAGTTTATTCTCGACAGGTAAGCTAACTTAAAGTTAAAAGTATTTCTAATATGTTGGACCTTTTGTTGAAAGTAATCTATTTTTACTCGTTGAGACATGCCTTCACGCTTCACCTTTATCCACCTTCAACACGAAAGTAAGCCTGTGGGTGAGACTTCCGGAATAACAATATGCAATAAACTGTAAAACAGTTTGCACTACAAACGAATGTGTTCATAATTAAGATAATACATTAAAATAACATGGTAACCATATTAAAAACACAACAATTTGCAATATCAAGCAAGTAAACAAGCTGTTTTGTACAGCTAGAAATCTAGCTGGATGCAGATGAGACCAGAAGCCGTGGCCATTTGAAAATTTAATGGGTGTGACTTCCGATCTCATTAGCTATGTGGGCCATTCCACTGAATGGGTGCCATTTGCATTTTTTTTAAGACTGAATCTAGTAATACACATGTTTAACTATTCAAAATCTGTATTGGTCCATCTCAGGTAACTTTATTTAATTTTTTTTACACAATTTTAAAGTGGAAGATGGATAGATTTTTCTCAGTCCTGTTACCAAAACTCTTGTCTTTTAAAAATCAAGTTTAAAAATATGCCAATAAATTCCTTAATTTTTCCCTCAGGCATGTGTTTATTTTAAAGAAACTGTTGGTTTCATGGACAAAAAATATATATATTTATCATAAAAAAATACTATTTATCTACACAAGTTGTTTTTTTCTAAAGTACACAAACCCATTTTTTCATTTTAAAGGTGACTCAAACCTCAAGCTTATCGGTTTTCTGTGATGCAGTTTATTAAACAATAGGACAAATGATGGACCAAACTTAATTTAAAAATAGTGTTTTAACTTTATTTTTAAGAAAAAACTATTTAGTAACATTATATTAGCGCTAGTTTGACTACATATGTGAGGTATTAATGCTCACACTGATATAGTGAAGAGTGTTAAACACTGACTAATGAGTTGACCTCACTGCTAAAAAAGGCCAAATCATGTTTCTATTTAAATCTAGTGGTCTGCAACGGATTTTGTTAGGTTTATGTTTAGGGGTAGAGGATGGGTTATGAAATAAGATATAAATAACGCAAAATAGCACATATAAAATATTAAATTAAAAAATTGATATTACAAATAATAAACTTAACAAATAATGCCTTTTCAGTTTTTCCTGTGGATATTGTTTTCTTATAGTACAGGTCACACTTAAACACCATTCCATGTTTGGGTCTAATACATAATTGCAACAGGACAGAAACTGCAAGTACATTTTCTGTCATAATATAAAACAACAATACAGGAACAAACATAAGTTTTCTCTGGGCACAAACATTGTCTCAATGTGGATAAAAGGCCAAAACATTGAGAAAAAGATGCATTTTCAAACTGACCTAATTTAATATGGATGTAGCCTAATATTTACATTAATAAATCACTCATTCCTTTTACTATTACTCAGTTACTGTAGATGAGTATAGGAGTAACAGGACTGAAAGTAACAGGATTGAGATTTTAGGATAAAATTAGCAAATACATAAAATATAGCCACATGGAATAAATAGTAATATTATTAGAATACTCAGCAAATTATGGTGATTCACCAAAGATTTGTATTTTTTAAATAAACATGTAACATCTAAGAAATAATTTAGGTAACAGGAGAGAATATTTATATTGACGCTCCCAGACACCATTACAATATCATCAAATATACAGAAAAGAAAATGAGACCGCATGCTTCCGGTCATTTCATTGCCTTCAGAAGATCCAGATGTTGCAATATTATGTTGAAAATGTGTCTTGTGGAATTTTCTCAGTTTTTTAGAGGGGGAATATGTTAGGGTAACAGGACTGAGTGAAAACCTGGGGACACGATTAAAATGTATATTTTAAACATTATATTTCATGTTATAATGTAGCGTTAGACACTGGGGACATGTACAAATTCTATACTTTCAGTGTTTTAGGTAGTTTTTAATATATTTTTTTTATTAAATATTATAATTTTACAGTTAGATTAATGTGCAGGACACTTTGCTTAATAATAAAATGTATTTTATAATTAATTTTCATGCATATTTGTACATATTATGTCCTGGGGACAGAAACGGCACCCATTTGGTGGAATGACCCATGTACAAAACAGCTTCTTTTACTGCTTGATATTGCAAATTGGTGTGTTTTACTATATAATTTTTGTGTATTATCTTAATTATGAGCACACTGGTGTGTAGTGCAAACAGTTTTACCATTTACTGCATGGTGTTAGTTTCTCATTATTTCCATGGGCTTACTTCCGTGTTGAAGAAAAAGGTAGATACGGGAAAAAAGGTGGATACTAGGTAGAGTTGTGTTTGTGATGTTTTAGCTGGGGGAAGTGTGATGCGCGCGTTTGCAAAGGTTGATTAAAAACATGCCATACAGTGGGGGGAAAAATTATTTGATGATTTTGTATGTTTGCCTACTGACAAAAATAATCAGTCTAAAATTTTAATGGTAGGTTCATTTGAACAGTGAGAGACAGAATAACAACAAAAAAATCCAGAAAAATGCATTTCAAAAAAAGTTATAAATTGATTTGCATTTTTAATGAGTGAAATGAGTATTCGATCCCCTATCAGTCAGCAAGATTTCTGGCTACCAGGTGTCTTTTATACAGGTACCGAGCTGAGATTAGGAGAGTGCTCCTAATCTTAGCTTGTTACCTGTATAAAAGACACCTGTCCACAGAAGCAATCAATCAATCAGATTCCAAACTCTCCACCATGGCCAAGACCAAAGAGCTGTCCAAGGATGTCAGGGACAAGATTGTAGACCTGAAATGGGCTACAAGACCATCGCCAAGCAGCTTAGTGAGAAGGTGACAACAGTTGGTGCGATTATTCGCAAATGGAAAAAACACAAAATAACTGTCAATCTCCCTTGGTCTGGGGCTCCATGCAAGATCTCCCCTCATGGAGTTTCAGTGATCATGAGAATGGTGAGGAATCAGCCCAGAACTACACAGGAGGATCTTGTCAATGATCTCAAGGTAGCTGGGACCATAGTCACACACTATGCCGTGAAGGACTGAAATCCTGCAGCACCCGCAAGTTCCCCCTGCTCAAGAAAGCACATGTACAGCCCATCTGAAGTTGGCCAGTGAACATCTGAATGATTCAGAGGAGAACTTAATGAGGTCAGATGAGACCAAAATCAAGCTCTTTGGCATCAACTCAACTCGCCATGTTTGGAGGAGGATGAATGCTGCCTAAGACCCCAAGAACACCATCCCCACCGTCAAACATGGAGGTTGAAACATTATGTTTTAGGGGTGTTTTTCTGCGAAGGCGACAGGACAACTGCATCGCATCACAGGGACGATGGACGGGGCCATGTACCGTCACATCTTGAGTGAGAACCTCCTTCTCTCATTGAAAATGGGTCCTGGATGGGTACTCCAGCATGACGGCATGGCCAAGGCAACAAAGGAGTGGCTCAAGAAGAAGTACATTAAGGTCCTGGAGTGGCCTAGCCAATCTCCAGACCTTAATCCCATAGAAAATCTGTGGAGGGAATTGAAGGTTCGAGTTGCCAAACATCAGCCTCGAAACCTTAATGACTTGGAGAGGACCTGCAAAGAGTAGTGGGACAAAATCCCTCCTGAGATGTGTGCAAACCTGGTGGCCAACTAGAAGAAACATCTGACCTCTGTGATTGTCAACAAGGGTTTTGCCACCAAGTACTAAGTCATGTTTTGCGAAGGGGTCAAATACTTAATTCATTCATTAAAATGCGAATAAATGTATAATTTTTTTGTTATTATGTCTCTGACTGTTCAAATAAACCTACCATTAAAATTATAGACTGATCATTTCTTTGTCAGTGGACAAACGTACAAAATCGTAAAGGGATCAAATAATTGTTTCTAGTTGCACAGAAACTGCCTACCCTGGCTTTAAACAATATTACAGATAAACAACTGTATCCACCTGATTTTTCCTGTACGAGTGGGCGCAGCCATTTGTAAATTTTATGGGTTTGACTTCTGATCTCATCCGTGTCCAGCTATTTTTTAGCTGTACAAAACAGCTTGTTTTGCTGCTTGATATTGCAAATTAGTGTGTCCTACCATATTATTTTAATGTTTTATCTTAATTATGAACACATTGGTTTGTAGTTCAAACTGTTTTACCATTTACTGCACATTATTCTTCTCATTATTTCCTGCGGCTAATAAACCGGAAGTCTCGCCCGTAGGTTTACTTCTGTGTTGGAGAATAAGTTGGATAAGTCTTTTGAAGAACATTTTGATAAAAAATGAAATCAATGTACACTCACATTGAACTCATGTAAGTGGTCAAATATATATTTTATTATATTTTGGTCACAAAAATATATACATTTTATGTCACGTGACATAACTGAGTGCAACTTTAGGTATCAAGAATATCTGTAAAGCATAATAGAGTGTTTTCACAACACGTCATCGATCGGCCAAATTGGCGGGACTAAACTTAAACAATGCCACTGAACTGTATGATTCCTGAAGATTTATGAATTTTGAAGCCTAAATACAATCTACAGAAGTAAAATGTTAAAATTAGGCTATAAAAGAACTACACTATTTTTGCATGACTTCAGCATCACCACTCCAACCACTTATGCTTCCAACACCTCTTGCAAACTTTATTTATTATCTACAAATTGGAAAGCAAATTGGAGTTAAAATTGAGTTATAAATGCAGCAAGGCTTTAAAAGTGGACTAGTGATTAGATGAGCTATCTATGGTGCCATGTATTGTCCCTGTCAATATTATGTCCCATTAAGCCACTTGTTAGCACTGCCTTTTTCAAGACAAAAAAATGAATAGGGTATTACTAATGTAGAAAGAAAGAAGAAAGAAAAGGTGAAAATGTAAAATGTGAGAATCTCTTGAGCTCATGTTAACCACAGACTTATTTCAGGCATTTAACCTATTAAAAAACCATTAACACTGGGATGAGAGATCACAAATGTCAGCTCGTATCTGGGTTTTAGGACGCTGTGTTTATAATCAGTTACTGTTCTCTTGGGTGTGCTATAACTGTGTATGGTTTGATTTTAAGAACCACACTGGCGACACCTCGCAGGTCAGGCAGAGGCTCCTCTTTACTGGCAGGCAGAAACTGAAAGTCTCGCAGCAGATAGGCCGTGAAGAGAAACATCTCCATTTTGGCTACTGCCTCTCCCAGACACAATCTGGCCCCTCCTCCAAAAGGAACCAGGGCATGAAGAGACCCGCCACCACCTTCCAAAAAGCGTTCTGCAATAAATCAGATCAACTGTCAAAGTTCATGAGCACTGCATTAAGTATTTGTAAATATGCAAATTAGAAAAGCTGGACAATAAGTGTGGTTTTGTACCTGGTTTGAAGCTGTATGGATCGTCCCAGACCTCTGGATCGTGGTGGGCACCATACAGATTAGGAATGATTAGTGTATTCTTGGGAATGAAATGGCCTGCAATACTAAACAGAAGACTGTATGAATTTCTCAAAGGAATCTAATTTACAAATGCAGCACAGTTGTTTAAGTCTTCGTCAAATTGATTTGGGTTACACTCTCATGCCTCCATACTTAATCTCACGCCAAAAAAAAAAAAAAAATGGGACAATGCACAATAAATAACAAAATGCATGAATTTTCCCAAACCCAGCCACGCGGCTGATTTCATAAGTCAACTAAACCGCAGAGTCATCTGTCAAGAACAGTTCAGATCTCGGAAAAATGATTGAAGGAGGAAGTTTGTTTTTGTTTCAGTGTTGTTTAAGTAATCAGCATTGTGATTGCTATGAGCAGTGAAATATCTAGAATAGTGGTCGACTGATATTGAATTTTACCGACACCGATAACTAGGTTGGACCACACTGGCCGATACCGATTATTCGACCGATAGTTTTTAAAATAGATACTGAACGGAAAATAAATAGTTAATAATTCAGCTTTTATCAATCTTAATGTTACAAATGGACTCATATTGTAAAATGTTACCATTACATCAGCAATCAAGCTAAAGATGGCCATCTTTAAATATCTACACAAAGGCCACAGTATTGAAATGGCATACATATGGATATTGTGTAGTTTCAAATTTAACTGCTTTTATTCTAGAACATTTGTGGTTATCTAATCAAAATATAAAAATATGTTAGTCACACAACGGGCAAAATTGCAGCGCTGCGTCTAGAAGAACTCGCAGCTATTAATCAACCGATAGTATCACACACAATTGACGCGTCGCGTTCAATTCAAGCAGCAGTCTACAAGACTTTATTTGATCACCAAACGGGCAAAAGTATACTACTGTCCTTTCTCCACTAATGCAGCATCTAGTCAAAAAATTCATCGCTTATTAATGACATGAAAACATGCACTACAGTATACTGTACACACCGTTTCGTTGTCGATATTTAAATCTACTCTTAAAGTGTCCCGCTCTGTGCAGCACGCAGTGTCAGGTGTCTAAACAAACGGCATGTACTGTCAGTGATTTCCACCACTAGAGGCCGCTCTCGTGCTGTATAACAAAGACTCTAGGGCGTTTGCTGTATAATGACGACCTTCTCAGCTGCTCCAGCAATGGACCCAACCCGGAAAAAACTATCTGCATGGATTTTTGTTGATAACTGTTAGTTCCGCCAATCAACTATCGGTTCCGATTAATAGGCAAAATCGATACATTTGTCAACCTCTAATCTACAATCGGCTGGTTCAGCCCGATTTTACGGCAATTCGTACATATTTTAAGAGGTGGCAGTTTCGTACAAATTAGTACAACCTAACTCGTACAAGTTCATACGATTTTAGCGAAAACATACATATTTTACGAGTTGCACAATGCGTATGAATTCGTACAAATGACCTACGTCTAACCCTGCCCATAAACCTAATCTGTCACTGAAAGTTAGATCGTTACAATGCTAATGATGAACATTACATTTACATTGCTAATGACGAACTAAATTGAAACTAATCGTAATCGCAGCACTGTGATTTCACTTGATGCTCACCTGCTGTTTCGTATGGCTCTGTGAGGCACGGCGAGGGGAGCTACAGGGCGAAGTCTTAACATCTCATTGATCAGAGCGCACAGATACGGCAGTCTGTCTCGGTCACTGTACTTGGGGTACCGCACATCCAGCACACCACACAGCTCCTTGTACACTTTATTCTGAACCTGAATGATGAGAGAATGGTAACATGATTTGCTTTGTGCTGAGTGTTTGTGTGCCAAATCCTGCTGGAAAATGAAATCAGCATCTATAAAAAGCTGGTCAGCAGAAGGAAGCATGAAG